>JAYMSH010000615.1:0-10413 GCA_036897905.1 Aragoa cleefii | reverse complement strand
CTAACTTATTAAATTCGAAATGAGTTTAATAATTTTGAAATGAACAGTCTTGTTAGAAAAAAAAATTATAAACTGATTTATTGAACATAATTGGACTCAACAATTTTTTATCTTGAAGAGAACATTATCTTAGACTGACATCACACCTGTCACGTTGATTGAATTGTTAAACGCTATGTGGCTTAGTGAAATACAGAAGAAAAAAAAAGTTTAATTAGGTCGAAATGTAAAGAGAAGTCCCTTGTTAACGACTATACAAACAATTAATTAAATATGACTTTGTTAGGAGAAAAATACGGGGAATCGAACACGTAAATATGACTGCATTCGGAGAGATTTTCGTAGTGGAAAATAGAATAACCAAAATATGACTCACTCGAAGAAAGTTATGTAGTCGGGAATCGAACTCCTATTTTATCTGTAGGTTTAGTGAGCATTTTGAATCCTCCTCTCTTTTACCAATTGGCAAACCCAATGATTCCCGGTTCTATTCATTCGTTGACCATGCATACTTGTCAATTGTTGTTGTTGTTGTCGTCGTCGTCGAATGATTCCCATGGGAAAGGAAACGGGAAAAAGGAATACATCTGTGGGTTCCATGTTGCATAATACGGTCAACGTCATGGCCATTTATGTACTTGGACCAAAGCAAAAGAAAATAATACTTCATTTGTCTAGAAAATTGGGTTATTCTTTTAGAATTTTATTACGAAATTTATTAAAATACAAAAATATAATAAAATATTATCATCATCATATAATTTAATCAAATCATTTTATTCACACTTTTATGTTTGAATGAATTTCGCAAAACATCACCAAGGAATGTATATAGCAATAATAAAAGGAGTTCTAAAATAAAAGGTAAAGAAAATGGAACATAAATGTGTCCTGTAAAAAGGTAAAAGAAGTTACCAAAGTAGATCCATTTGACTACAACCCTCTTTATAGTCATATTTAGTAGAAATGAGATTTAATTTATATATTATTTTCATTTTATAGGTGTAATGGGTGAAAGATTGTGCCCTCCCCATTGATGGACTTTTAACGATCTTCCGAACTCGCCCGCCAATGGATTTTGAACGATCTCCGAACTCACCCACCTTCTAGATCGGGTCTTGTCAACACTAAGACCAGTAATTTATGGTAGTGCCATAAACCCAAATAAGCAAGAATAAAATGTAACTTATGACAACAAGAGGAATCTATTTCCAGAAAAACCTCACACTATGCTATTACCAAAAAAAGAGTAGCAGCAAAAAAAACAGTAGGAGAGCTTCGTATAGAGATCGATGAGCTCCATCGCCAACAACGCGAATTCCCAAGAAACCTGGCAAGCACACTAGTTTTTACCTACCTGGGTTGGTAGTTTCTAACAAAAGACCAGGGGCGAAGACAGCCCATGCCTAGCATGTGCTAGGCACCGACGGGCTTCTCCAAAACCTAGTACTAATTCATCATGTATGACCAATTTTTATATACACTAGTTATCTCTTTCTCTTTTATTTTGTTACACTGAAATGGACATTTCAGTTTAAACTACAATTAGCCCAATTAAACAAGTCCAAAAATTATTTAAGTGAAATCTGAATACACCATTAATCTTAGTCTATTAACAAAGCACATATAGATGAAATGGAAGAATTAATTGTTAGTTGACCCATATGATATATTGTACATTGCGTTATTTTATTTACGATTGAGGGATCATATTCTAAATTTTTATATATTTTAATACTTTAGAATTCATTTAATATTAGCATATACTCCCTTCCTTCTGACTTTGTTGACCCATTTGACTTTTTTGTATTTATTGTATCACGTATTACTTTCAAATTATACCGGTAAAAATTTAAGTTATATTTGGAAAGACCAGAAAATATATTTGCATGTATTTTTTATAGGCACAATTTGAAAGTAATCCATGATAAAAAAAAAAGATCTTAAAAAGTCTAATAGATTGTAACGGTGGTAGTATTTGACAATTAATAAGAGTTAAAAATAATTCTTAACTTCGCATCTTAGGTATAAATCTATTCATCACTCAAAACCGAAGAGCAATGGTAGATTAAAATAGATTGGATTCCGGAACCTTTACCCAAATCAAATTACAAACATTACATAATCAATAACAAATATAAATCCAATAAATATAGAGCAACTCCTTCGAAATAATCAAGTGAAAAGATATTGGAGTTAAGAGTAATAGATAAAGAGGATTTTTTAAATAAAAAAAGGGGCAAAAATTCTGCAAATAAATGTCTCAATTGTCAGCAACTGAGCATCACAGTATTGTGGAAAACGTAGAGCCGCTATTTATCATTCTTCCAGAACAAGAAAACACAGAAAGCCACGCGTACAGCAAAAAAACTGTGACCTACTACTTTCTTTCTCATTACCAATTTCACACTGATTTTTATTTTTCCTTTAGGGCTCTATTTCAATGTGAAATGATTTTATTCTTCTTCACAAGAAAAGAAAAAAAATTTCTTGCTCCCTTTTCTGCTCTGGTACGAAATTCTTTATCTTGCTGAATTTATTGTTGTTAAGATGAATTCTGTTCTCTTGATGTGTGCATGTTTCTGGGTTTCAATTCTATTCAATTGGTTCTGTTAGAGCAATGAGTTAATGGTTGTTCGTGATTTTAGTTTTATAAAGGTATCCTTTTTATTTTCTCGCGTTTGATTGAAAATCAGTTATGATGTAGTGATAAAAGGTTTGTACGGTTGATTTCTTGGTGTCGGATGATTTGTGTTGGTGAAATGTGAAGTGAGAACTTGTTGTCACCTTGTTAGGTTTGGCAAGATGTTGTTAGGTTTTGGCCCTTAATGTAAAGATGAATTCTTGCTGTTTTATGTGATCTTTTAATGTGTATATTTCAATTCTGTTCAATTGATGTTTAATGCTTGAAAACTGGATTCTGTTAGAGCAATGAGTTAATGGTTGTTCTTGATTTCATTCTATGAAGGTATCATTTTTATTTTCTTGCGTTTGTTTGAACATCAGTTATGATGTAGTGATAAAAGGTTTGTACGGTTGATTTCTCGTTTTTGGATGATTTGTGTTGGTGAAATTTGGAGTGAGAACTTGTTGGCACTTTGTAATCTGGTGGGCTTTTAGCAAGGTGTTGTTAGGTTTTGGCCCTTAATGTTTATGGGGTGTTTTCCGACTTTTTGCTTTCGTAAGAGAGGCATTTATCTAGGTTTTGGGTTGGATTATAGATTGTTTTCGTCATTTGGACTCTTGATGTTGTGAATTTTATCAAGCTGAGTGTCGAGTGTGTGTTGTAGATATACTTGGCTATAGGTGTTTAAGTACGGAGTGGTGTTTTAATGTGAATGACGTGTTAATTCGTGTTTGGTGTAACATTTTACACATGGAGTTTGTCGATTTTGGAATTTTTATTGAATACTTTGTGAAAGATCCACGTGTTGTTTGGTTATGTTTTTTATGGCGAGTCGTTAATAGTGAGATACTCTTACAAGATTCGTGCACTGACCACGTGTAGGGATTTAATTTGTCGATCATTCAGCTTGTAATTAAGTACCGCTTTTGACGGTTTGAAAAGGAAAGTACAAAAACTATGTCGTTAGGGAAACACGTATCTTTCTATTACTCCTAAGGTTCATGTGTAGCCTTATAGTTTCACCTTAACGTGGCATACAATTGGTTTCTGTGTAGTATATTGACATTTTCTTAGGCGTAGCAATTGAGAGTAAAGCTGAACAGGTTGTATGTCTGTGTTAGATTTTGATCCTTTATAATGGGAGCTCCAAAACTGAAGTGGACGGCTGAGGAAGAGGCTGCTCTCAAAGCTGGGATTTGTAAATATGGGTTGGGAAAATGGAGTACCATACTTAAGGATCCAGAGTTCAGCACAGTCTTGCAATCACGCTCTAACGTGGACCTAAAGGTACTTGTCTGTATCCGCTACTTTATTTTTACAGAAAAAATGCAGTTGCAAGTCTTTATGTTATAGCAATTGTGCCTTCTCATGTAAAACTACATTTTTTTACCTATTATGCATTTTATTGTTATGAAGCTAAGCTGAATATTTCCCTTCTTAATTTTTACAGGACAAGTGGAGAAATTTAAGTTGCATGGCTAATGGCTCGGGATCTCGGAACAGGGGTAGGATGCCATTGAAAATCAACCCCCCACCTGCTAAACGTGTTGAAGGAGCTAGTGTTGGCCAATTGGTGGATAAAAATGGTTCTGAAATTCGTGATGCAACCCCTGTTGCAGTGTCTCGGGACATAAGCCCCCGTGCAGCTTCCAAAAAACAAATCTCAAGGTTGAGTTTTACTATTGCATGATGTTACGCATTTAAATATCCAATTCCGGTTGCCAATGTGCATGAACCTTAGTTTCTGTCTTAGATGCATGCCTTTTTAACAATAGTTTCATTAATGATGGTGTAGAAGTGGATTATGAACCAAACACATGTGTTCCTACTTAATGCTTTATGTCGTTGGGCGATACAAACTTATGAGCCCTTTAAAAATTTAAACTATCTAGCTGCAAATAGATTTGAGGGAATTAAGAACTATACTGTTGCTTTGCGCCTCTGCCTTTGCTCCCACTCTCTATGAATAGTTCGCTACATGTTGGGATGGGGAGCGAGGTGAATTTGTTACACTTATAACCATTTATCCTGCCCACTTTTCTACAGTAACAAAGTTCAATCCAGCATTATGCATCATTTACTTTGTAACTTGATACAGAGTTGCATAAGCTGATAAGCTTAAAAAAATGATACATTTGAACAGCAACGCTGTGTTAGTAAGCTTTATTATAGAAATGATAGGCATTTTCGAGACATTGTTCATTGAATGCTTATGAATAACAATGTAGGCTGGATGATGTTGTGCTGGAGGCCATTAGAAAGCTGAAGGAACCTCGAGGATCCAGTCGTCCTGCCATTGCACAGTACATAGAGGTAACATTTATGACTGGTCAGTGAGTCTAAAAGATATGCATGCGCGCGTCGCACTTTTATATCATTACTCTATGAAACAGCACCTTGTAATTAACTTATGTAGCAGCAGATATTCGCTACTGCAGTGAGTTATCTCCCGTTCTTGGTTGTTCACTGTGGATGTGATTTCAAGTTATATTCTGCATGTCTATGTAGGTTCATTACTCATCTCCTCTAGACTTTGAGAAGCATTTGGCTGCTATTCTGAAGGTTATGACAGATGATGGTGTATTGGTTAAGGTATTCTATGATTGAACCAGTTCTCAATTTTTTGTTTTTTTTTTCTTTCTTTCGTTTTCTTGTGTAACAAAAGCTAGGATGGTATAACTATCCTAAGCTCGCATGTCATGGTATGTGACTAATAAAACGCCATTGCAAATATCATACTATCCTTCTGGAGGTCTTCATGATTACTCTCAGAAGATCTGTCTAGTTAAGTTCAGAACAAGCATGCGATGGAAGGTCTTAGATGCATATGGGTTTGGTTAGTATTTTAGTCATGGATTTTTTCAAGGGTTTCTTCAGGTCACCGGAAAATTGTAAATATGTAGATTTTCCGAAAATGTCTCCCTATGGTTTGGAACCCCGATTCATATTTTCTAAAGCAGACGAGTTTCAAGTGATTTAAAGGGTTTCGAAGTTACGGGTTGTTTCTATTTTATTGGAAGTAAAAAAATGGGAACTGTTTAGACTAGTCATGGTTCTTGTATCGAATAATCAGTGATATTGTTTGCATCGACAGGTGAAGAACCAGTACAGGATTGCGCCAAAGCCAACGTCTTTTGCTGCAGGGAGAAAACCCAATGTGTTGCCTACAAATGGAATGAATAAGGATCTTTCCATAACTGAACTGAACAGTCTCATGGTTCTTACCAAGGAGCAGATTGATGCCGAGCTAGAGAAGATGAAGAACATGAGTCCACAAGAGGCTGCTGCTGCTGCTGCTCGAGCAGTTGCAGAAGCTGAGGCTGCCATTGCAGAAGCTGAAGCGGCAGCCAGAGAGGCAGAGGAGGCTGAGGCAGAAGCAGAAGCAGCTCGGTGTTTTGCTGATGCCGCTCAGAAGGCACTCCATTTTCCAACTATCCGTGTCTGGTAAATTTCTCTTTTATTTTACACAACTGCTAAGGTGTCTTTTACTTTAAATGCAGCTTAAACTCTAAACCCCCCTGCTTGTCACTTTTGAACTTACACTGATCTGTTCGAGTACTTTTCTTGCATTATACTGTATAAATTGCATGAGTTCATCTTTTCCCAAATATTGACGAAAGATTAGGTTATATTTTGTTTGTGGATTGGGATGATTGGTTTGATGGTTTAAATTACCTCTGCTTAGGCTTGTATAGTTATATTGTAACCACTACCTGCAACCCCCAAAACACCAACAACTATTTCCGTGATCCCACGATGCAGGAGAATATATCCGAGCCTGTTCATTATCCTAAGTCTCTTATTAATGAAATGACAATTGAAAAGGGGATTTAGAGTTTAGCCTCCAAAGCATGTAAATACTTTAGTTTTTGGTCTTGGAACATATATCCGATTATTCTTTGCGTCTTCTATGGTGTACATAGATGATCATTTTCATATTATTGTCACTATTGGTGTATTTTATTGGTGTGACTGCTGTTATTCTTGATGTTTTCTTTTTGGGTACTTGTATACTTGTATCTATACGTGCGTGACATTAAAGTTGCTAAATTTTCCAAAGCATCGACATCTGATCTTTACTTGGTAATTTTGGTGTCTAGTTGCATAAACTGCGCACAATCAGATTCTTTTTGTTTCCCTGATGGCCTTTGTCCATGCCTATGCAGAACCCAGAGGACCATAGCACCTCCAGTAGTGGCGAGCCGATTTCGTGAAGGATTATAGCTGGCTCATGTTTTGCAAGCATGTCCATATAATGTAATTAAGTTATACCATATTACAGTGTCATATTGTCAATAGCTTATTTTGTTGGGCAGCTCTAATCCTTACTACCAAATGGAGGTGTCTATTAGTGAACGTAACGGTCAACCTACAGTTAAAAACGCTGAATGTGACAATCGAACTACAGTTTCTTAGCTCCGAATGTAATTATCAAACTACATCATCAACTTTTTGTAATAGTATATTTCTGCGGTGGGTTTTGCCGAAGTGTTTGCTTATCAGGTTTTCATCTTTTCACCTGTTATCTATGAAATTATTTTAAATCTGGAATTTAAGTAGGAACGAATTTGCAGGGCAGATTCGTTCCACAATCACGATTTAGATTAGTCTGGCTAGGTGTCCATTTGCAAAAGATTCTCGGATGCATAAACTGTTTTGAGAATCAACTCCATCAGTGTTTTATTTTAAAACAGTTTTTTTAATGTCATTTTAACTATAGTTTATGAGAAACTGGTTTTACAAAATCTTGTTTAATCAAATCTGTTTTTTGCAAAAAAATCAGTTTCTCATAATTAGAATCTGAAAATTTGAAGCTTTTTCAAACAGGCTTGATTCCTAACAAAAAGCTAGGTGTTTTACTATTTTGCACATTAGCATTTTCCCTCCAGCATGAACAAAGCCTGTCAGAACTGATGTTGGGTGGGTGGACCAGCCCGGATCCAGACAGGTTCAAGTGACTATCAGACAGGTTCAGATTAGCGTTTTGGTGCTGGACTCTTTCAGATTAGCGTTTTGTGTGTTCTTCAACAAACACAGATTTTTACAATTTTAGGAGCTTCATCTCTTTGCAACATTTACATATTACTTTGCATTCTAAAGAAAAAATAAATGGCTCATTTCATTGAAAATTAAAGAAAATATAAAAAAATTAAAATACAATTATGAAAATTGGACACAAAATCTCTCTTATAGAAACAAAGGGAGAAAAGGAAAAATAAAGCAGCTCGACATAGAACTGTAACTAATTTTATACCTTGCCGCTTGTTCATAACCCCAACAAGAAGCTCTGCAAAAATCTGTAGCATCAAAGTTTCATCATCAAATCAATGGAAGCAGCATCGACAAGACCCTTAATCCTTCCCAATCCTCCGACACAACCCAACCTCGACCACATAAAGCGAAACCTCATAAACCACAACATTCAACCAACTCCCAAAATCCTCCACAACATCCGCAAAAAAGAGCTCCAGAACACCAATAGACGTCTCTCCAAACTACCCCCACAAGAAACTCAAGATTTAGAGGAATCCCATTTCCAGACTATCAAGTCCGAGTACAAAAAGTTCACAACTTTAAATGAGGGAAAACCAAGAAACTGGTGGGCAAGCCTTGGGAGAGGTTAGAGAGGCTTAGATTGAGGGAGCTTTCGAGTGATTGCGTCGAGTATGACGGGGAGAAGTTGGATTCTCAGCATTTGAGGGACTTGAGTGATATAATTGAGTGTGAAAGGGATAAGTTTTTGTGGCTTTTGGACGATGATGTTGAGCAGGATGCTGCTGTGGACGATGATGCTGATAAGAAGTGGACCCCACCCCAGCGCAGCGAAGCCGAGGCGATTGAGGTTCTTGTGGATAGGTATCATCTGTGTGTAGAATTATTTAAGCATTCTTTGATTGATACAATCTTACATTTGTTGTGCTATTGGTGCTGATGTTGATTAAGTGTGATGGAAGTGAGTGTGCAAGATTGGAAATTCTGTTGGTTAATGAGATTTTCGAATTTTTTATTTACTACCATGTGCTTTCCTAATTTTGTTGTGTTATTGGTATTGATATAGATCAAGTGTAATGGGGGTGAGTGTGAAAGATTTGAACTTTTGTTGGTTAATGAGATTCTTGCATTGTTTGATTAACACCATGTGCTTTCTTACTTTTGTTGTGTTACTGGTATTGATATAGATTAAGTGTGATGGAGGTGAGTGTGAAGGATTGGAAGTTTTGTCGTATAATGAGGCACTCGGGGTTGAGGTATACAGAAAGGCAGATGTTGAGAGTGGTTGAAAAGCTTGGAGATGAGGGAAGTGGATGAATGTGTTAGCTGTTGTCGAGTGGGTGTACAGCTCGAAGGAGCTTTGGGATTTCAAGAGTAGGTAAATGTACTTGTTTATGAGTTGATCACCGAGTATATGCTGTGTAATTTAGTCCCACTATGAAATTTCATTTGTTTGTTTGTTTGGTTGCCAATTTTAGGTATGTGTGTACAGAATTATTGACGGTGCTTGGTTGAGCAAGGAAACCTCAGGAAGCTCTCCGAGTCTTCAATTTGATGCGTGTAAATACATGACTACATTACAACTTCTTATGTTTCGATTGAGTTTGAACTTTTTAATGCGATGGCGATTAATCCTTATTTGTATTTAGGGAGACACGCATATATATCCTGATATGGCAGCATATCATAGTTTGGCTGTCACTCTGGGCCAAGCCGGTTTCTTGAAAGAGTTGCTGAGTGTTATTGAATCCATGAAGGAAAAGCCCAAAAAGATTAAGAATATGAGGCGTAAACACTGGGATCCGGTGCTTCAACCAGACATTGTCGTATTCAATTCTGTAAGAAAGTTTCTCTATTCTGTGGATTGATTCTGGTCACTATCTTCTCTGGTTATGACTACATTGACAAAAATTACATGGTCTTTCAGGTTCTGAATGCATGTGTTGCAACCCGTCAGTGGAAGGGCGTGTCCTGGGTTTTCCAACAATTGAGAAAGAACGGTCTTAGACCTAACAGTGCAAGCTATGGGCTTGCAATGGAGGTGATTACTATTGAATTTTTTTTAAAGGCTTCATGAATAATTTGATTTAATCGTGTGATTTTTGGTTAATTGTGCTGATTTGACTTGCATGTAAATCATGCATGAATAAGTACTTTGCTAGAAACACATTTGTCATTGTCACGAGTGTCATATTTTAATTCATTAGATCTTCCTTTCTAAAGGTTATGCTACAATCCGGAAAGTATGACCTTGTCCATGAGTTCTTTGATAAGATGAAAAGGAGTGGAGAAGCTCTAAAATCACTGACGTACAAAGGTATCAATTTCCGCCTTTATGAGCAAAATTCTCCATTTTGGATTTGCTTGTGCCTAATCATTGCTAATTTTCATTGCCCAGTTCTCGTTAGAGCCTTCTGGCAAGAAGGTAAAGTCAATGAGGCTGTTCAAGCAGTCAGGGATATGGAAAGAAGAGGTGTAGTTGGAACAGCAAGTGTGTACTATGAACTTGTTCGCTGCCTTTGTTTCTATGGAAGGTGGCAAGAAGCAATTATGGAGGTTAGTTTTCAACAAGCATCGTATACATGTCTTGATTCTACATTATATTTTATCATCTTACCTCGCGTCCGTCATTTCTTGACATTGGCTTCTTAATGGTACTCGACATGTTCCTATGAAGATTTTTTCTTTTTTCCCAGATGTTTGCATTTTCATGATTGACCTGGTGTGGAGGAAAAAACAACCCGCCATTTCTTTATGCTGTAAAATAGTTTACCATTGGACCAATTTGCAACATT
>JAYMSH010000614.1:0-10414 GCA_036897905.1 Aragoa cleefii | reverse complement strand
ATCGTCTTCCATGGCTGCATCTGTGTAGCTTTCCTTGTTTCTTATAAAAATGGACTCCATCTTTTTTACCAACTACAAAGTTGCCCATTGTTCCTGACTAGGTAACACTAAAAATCCCGTTCTTGATGTCTTTTGAGAAGGAAGCTTTGTTTGAAGTCACTAGTTTAATAGGCAAGCCTCTCAGAATGGATACAACTACTAGTAACAAATCTTTATTGAACAAAGCCTGAGTTTGTGTTGAGATGAATTCTACAAAAAGACTGCTCCCAAGCTGTTGGTTTAGAATCCTTAGGAATTTTTCATGGAATAGAGATTCAATATGTTGAAATTATCCACTGTTGCAATTTTTGTAGGAAAACTGGACATAAAGAAGATATCTGCTTTGTGAAAGATCCTAGCAAGAAAAGGCAGAAAGATGTGCCACATGAATCAATTCAGAAGAAATTGGTGGTAATGTTTTTGTGCAGAAAAGTTTAAACAACAAAAGAGGGAACACTAGAAACATTAATGGGAGAGTAACCTACAGAAGGTTTGGACAGGGACAAGCTCAAGCTCATCTTCAACATTAGCAGCAAAACATATACAATGTTCTTAATAATAATCTAGAAGAGTGGGATTCTTGGGAGCAGGAACCTCCTGCTCAGCAGGTTGGGAATGCGTTGGCTGCCACTCAGAATGTGACCCCAACTCTCCCAGTTACTATTCTCCCTCTTCCTCAAATCTCTCAGTCAGCTGCGCAAGTAGCAAGTGCTATGGTTCCTTCAATTCCTAATGAGAATAAAATTGGCTCTGTCAACAATAGCCCTTCTGCGCCTCATTCCCTCAAGCAAACAGCTTCAATGAACTCTCCTATACCAGAATTGAATAGCAACATGTCCAACTTTATTGATTAACTTCATGAAAATTTTTCTATGGAATAAGTCATAAAAGAAACACCAGACTTGTCAGGAATCATTAATTTTGAGCAAGTAGCACATGTTGATGAGCCACAAAATTTAGAAGAAGAAGTGGATGAAGAGATCATGGATTTGGATATTACTGAATCTACACCAAATGAGAAACAAGGGAATGTGCTTCAGAATCAAGGGAGCCAAAATGTTCAAGAAGGAGAACCGGAGGAAGTTTGTATTTCAAATATTAATATAAATAAATGACTCTTTAATAAATGCTAATGGTATTAGTAAAGATCCTCCAGATCATGTTCCACTTCAAAATCAAAGGAGGAAATCCACTGACTTATTACATTTCTCCCATTTGTCGACGACAGATAATGGCTCCACAAAACAACATGGCAATGGTAGCCTGGAAGGCATCAGAATGATATTAGTGACTGACACACAAGGTACTTATTATCAAGCAACTCCAGTGCCAGAACAAGCAAAGAAAAATAAAACTTCCAAAAAGAAAAAGAAAAAAGGAGGGTTTACTTCAAATGAAAATACCTGTACAAGGGTCTTAACCAGGGGGAATGGTAATTTATCTAGCCCTACTGTTTTCCAATGATCTGTAAACTTTAGAATATAAGAGGGGTAGGGAATACAAATCACAACAACTTGTCTGATATTTAAATAAAAAATTACAACCTGGATGTTTTGGTTCTGTTAGAACCAATGGTGGATTTGGTTAGTGATAATTTATGCAGAAAGTTTTAATTTGATAAAGTCTCAAAGAATTGTAACAACAAAATATGGGTTTTTGTCAAGTGTGACTATATAGGAGACATTGTAGAAGATAATGAATAGTTCTTGCATTATGGCATTACCTCTTCCTTGCTACTTGCTGTCATCTACTGCTCTTTTGTGTATGCTAAGTATACCAAAGAGAGAGAAAACTTCTTTGGTCAGGTCTCACCAATCTAACAGTCTCTTATGCTCTTTGGCTGGTAGGGGGGAGATTTTAACACAATAACTACCAGTGCTGAGATATTAGGTGGCTTCCCTCTTGATCTCTTATCCATGTTAGATTTTGGTAACTTTTTATTAGATAATGATCTCATTGATATAGGTTTCAAGGGGCCTTTCTTAACTTGGGAAGGAGCATATGGAATGAAACAAAGATTAGATATGATAATCTTTAATCAGGCTTGGTTAGAACTTTCTCTCAAATAGCATAACTCATGGGATTTAAAGGTGTCTGATCACAGACCTTAGTTGTTGGAATCCTCTATTTTTTCTGAGCCTAGGAGAGGTTCTTTCAAATTCCTCAATATCTGGACTTTGCAACCAGATCTCTTTGAAAATGTGAAGTCCAACTGGAACTTGTCTGCTAGATTGACTGGTGTTAAGAAATTTAAAGAAAAAAACTCTTTAGATTAAAACAGTACATTAAATGGTGGAACAAGAGTAAGGCTGGTAACATTTTGCGACGGATGAATTTACTTGGACAGACACTAGCAAAAGCTGAGTTGGATTCTCTCATTGATCCATCTATCTCTAACAAAGACAATTGTATCCAGTGCCCAAAGTTTGTTTCTGCAACTTTAGATCAAGAAGAAGCATACTGGAAACAGAAGGCAAATTGCAATTGGATGGTGAAAGGAGATAGGAATACAAAGCTGTTCCATCAGATGATAAAGAGGAAAAGAACAAAAGTGACCATTCAAGCTGTAGAGGATGATGGAACTCTGTTGGAGAAAATAAAGGATATCACTTCATCAGGGGAACAAGTTTTTGAAAATCACTTTGCAGGACCCAATCCTCAATTAGAGACACCCTATCATGATTTGTTTGCATCACTAGTGACAGACTCCATGGATGATTCATTATGCAGGGCCCCTTCAAGAAAGGAAATTCACAAGATAGTGAAAGAATTGAATCCAGATGTAGCACCAGGTACAAATGGCTTTACTACTCATTTCTATCAATCTTGATGGGAGATAACAGGTGATTATTTAATAGAAGCAATCAAAGATTTTTTCTCAGGAGCTGATTTATCTAAAGGAATTACTCACATGCCTTAGCTCTAATTCCTAAGAAAGACTCACCTTCAGGTTGGCAGGATTACAAACCTGTTAGTTTGTGCAACAACTTAAAAATCATCTCAAAGTTCGCTCAATGATAGGCTTGCTCTTATCCTGCCCAACCTAATTTCCTTGAATCAAACTGGTTTTCTGAAGGGCAGGATTATTGCTGAAAATATGCTTTTGGTTCAAGAGCTCACCCTATCCATAGATCAAAAGATTAGAGGATCCGATGTGATTATAAAACTAGATATTTAGAAACCATATGATAGAGTGAATTGTGATTTTCTGAGTATTATCTTACATGCTTTTGGTTTCTCTAGTTTTTGGGTAGATGTGATCATGAGATTAATATCCAATTGTTACTACAGTTTGATCATAAATGGAGAGTCTTGGTTTTTATAAAGGCTAATACAGGTCTTAGACAAGGGGATCCACTATCCCTGCCCTTTTTGTTCTGATGGGAGAATATCTGTCCAAAGGTCTAAATATTATGTATCTTTCTTTTCCAAAACTGTTTTTCTATGTCCCTAAAGCCATTAAAATATTACATCTAACATATGCAGATGATTGTATACTTTTTTGTGATGGGGAGACGCAAAATATTTTGAGACTAAAAACTTTTCTGCTTCACTATGAAGCAGTGTCAGGGCAAAAGATTAGTTTAGCCAAGAGCTGTTTCATTCCTGGTAAAAATGCAAGTGTAGATTTGATTGAAAATGAACTAGGTTTTAAGAAATCTTCTTTTCCTCTCATGTACTTACATGCTCCACTTTCAAAAGGAAAGAAAAAGAAGATTCTTTTGAACCTCTCATTGCAAAAATCATGAAAAAACTTCTGGGTGGAACTTGAACTGCCTTTCTCAATGGGGTAGATGAATGTTGATTAAAAGTGTTCTCAGTGAAATGCCCATATATCCACTACAAGTCTTGAAGCCTCCTGAGTTTGTGGTCTCTAACATAGAAGCTATCTCTAGATAATTTTTTTGGGGAAGTTCACTCTGTTAGAAAGATACATTGGTTAAAATGGGAAAATTTGTGTTTTCCAAATGGAGGGGTGGGAGTTGCTAAACTGGATGAAATGTTGAAAGCTTTCTCTTTTAAACTTTGGTTTAATTTTAGAGCCAACAAGTCTTTATGGGCTAATTTAATACAAGATAAGTCTTCAAAAGAAAAATTTCCTGGCTTACGCATTGCTAAGCCTAAAGACTCTAGTACCTGGAAAAGGATGATTGAAATCAAGGATAAAGTTCAGAAAGAACTTTTCTGGATAGCAGGAGGGGGTCAAAGCTATTTTTGGTGGGATCAATGACTCACTTTACTAAAAATCCTCTAAGTAATGATTTTTTAAAATCTTCTGATCATTATGATCTTAAAGATTGGCAGGAAATGAGCTATGGAATTGGGCTAAGTTAACCAATAGCTTAACCCCTTCCTTGGCAGCTCAAGTCTTCTTAGATGTTCACTTATTCAATTGTCCTGCTCTACCAGTTTGGAAATTGTCTGCATATGGTAATTTTAACACTAAATCTGCTAGAGAGGTCATTAGGGAAAAGAGGCAAAAAATGTTTTGTTTGACCTACTATGGATGATAAAATTTTCCCCTAATATTTCTGTGTTATGGTGGAAATTTCTGAATGGTTGTCTTCCTGTCGAAGCTGTGATGAAAAGAAAATGTATTCAATTGGCATCCAAATGTCAGTGTTGCTGTCTAATGGAAACAATTGAGCACACTTTACTTTTTAACACCGAAGTAACAAGGTGTGGCTTTCGTTTTCAAAGATTTTTCAAGTAAATGTTAACATCAACCACATTGTGGTCACAAGATTGAAAGTCTGGCTCACTTTTCAGATTGTGTAGAAAAAGGACACATCATAGTGTTTGTTTCTATGTTAATAGGTTGGTATAGCTGGAAATCAAGAAATGATGCCAAGTTTCATAATAATTTTGTTTTTTTGCTAATTGCATCCTTCTGCAAATCATGAACCATTTGAAGTTGATGCATAAAGCTAAGCCTTTCTCACAAGTCATGTGGAAGATAGATAGTTTAATTGAAACAACATTAGGGTATGAGCTTTACTCTCCTATTAGAAGACATTGGTTTTTAGTCTACTGGGAAAAATCTCCCCAGTTCTGTTTCAAATTGAACACTGATGGTGCAATGCTAACTCATTCCAAGTTGGATACTGCATGAGGTATTATAAGATGTAATAAAGGGAGACTGATCCAAGGTTTTCAACATTTCCTTGGAAAAATGACTATTTTTTAAGCTGAATTGTTTGCAGTGGTCCTTTGGCATTGAAATGTGCAAGAGTCTAGTGCACCTCAATGTCATAATAGAGTCTGATTGAGAAGTAACCATCAACCTCCTTCAAAAGCCCAGTTTCTCAAACAACTGGAGATGGGATCACTACCTAAAGAAGGTAATCCTGCTGCAAAATGGTAGGAATCTAAACTTCAAACATGTTTACAGAGAGGTAAATTCAGCTGCTGACTCTTTGGCAAAAGGGGCTTTAATATCTATTTGATTAGTGGTGCTTCTCTTCTGGCAATACTCCTTAGGCCGAGTTAAGATAATCCTGTATATTGTCTTGGGCTGTGAGTAACTTGAGTAAAACTGTTGAAATGATTTTGCAATGCTCCCCCCTTGTAGTAACCAAGAGTAATCAAGTACACCTTTAAGCAATTCAATTCAATTTGTATCTGCAGAAAAGTTTTGCAATTTTTATCACTTCTAATAGGAAACAGAGTAACCAAATAGTTCACTATACAGTCATAGCTCAGTTTCTTAGAGCCTTAGGCCTAAACTTGATTATCTTGATTCAAGCTATCCTGTTTACTAACTCTCCCCTTACTAACTGTGGCTCGTCCCTTTACTAGGAGCCTGGTAAAAATACTTGGTCTTTAAATTTGTATGAATTAGCTTTAAAATTCTAGTTGAAGTCCTTTTAAGCCCTAGGGAGCTGGCAAAACTGATTTTTCTAAGTCATGACCACTCTTAAACTCTAGGTTGGTTTTTGTCTTTTTCTTAACTGTACTCACCTGGTGGATTGTCTGGTTGTTTTGTTGAGAGCCCTACTTTACTAGATCATCTTTTGTCGTCAAAGCATATTGTGTTAGATCATGGTTGTTCCATCCTGTTGAACTGCTTCATTTGGCCGACTCATCCTAGTATATCTGGAGCAAAAAGTTTAAATCATTGTTCTAGTTATTAATTGCTGCTGAGTTCATATTTGTAGAGCCTTTTTTTGGACGTCGAAGGAATATTTCTGCTCTCTGTTCAGACCAGCAGTCACTATCACTGCATCCCTTCAGTTTCTTTGTACTTGTGGCCATAACGCCGTTATTTTCTAGTTGGGAACTTCCTTAAGTTATCTGTTTGTAATATCTAAGGCTTAGCTTGATTATTTTTGACTAGTTTTGTTGTGAAGGGGTTCTCCTTGTACGGTTTTTATTTTATCTATAAAATGAGTGAATTGCCCATCCCTGCCAGTTCATCTTCTCCATCGTGCGTGCGCATTTGTGCCTCTAATAATTTCTTAAAATTCCATAGAACAGAAAAAGGAAATACTAGTAGCAGTACATACCACTCTAAATCAATCTGGAATAAACTCCCCAGAAAAACAACTCCATCACCGCTTCATCAATCATATGCATTTGAACGTTCTATCAATTTCTTGATCTACCTCCAAGAAGTCATCCAATCCTCTGATTCATTTCCCAGTCAGAATCATCATTACAGTGCAATCGATCAATCATGAACAACTCCAAGAACAAACCCAACGCGTTCGATTTCGATCTGGGTCTAGGCTCAAGCAGCGCCAAACCCATCAAGGATCAAAAGAACAATCACCAACCTTCTTCCTATTATCAGCAGAAGCCAGCAACATGGACCCACCAGCCCAACAAGCCCGCCTGGTCCCACCAGCCCGCCGGATCTCTACCCGGGCCCACATCCATGGTCGGAGATATCCATGGTAAGAGCTGGAATTCTCTTAGTGTATCTACCGGTAATATTGGGATTGTCAATGCCAAGAAACCTAATTTGTTTAGTGACTTGCTTGGATATGGGATTGGACAGAACAAGGGCAACGTCCCGCTGAAAGACGCCGTAAAGGGCGCATTTTCGATGGGGAGCGTGGCGGATTCGATGCCGAAATACGGTGGAAATGTGAATGTGGGGAGTAGTTATGGTAGGAGTTCGAGCTTAGGCGGTACTGGGAATGTCAATTTAGGGCTCAATGGTAATAATAAAAATAATAATTCGTTTTCGAATATTGGTATTGGAAGAGGTTCATCATCTATGAAAACTATTGGAGGAAGTGATGGGATTGGTTCGAACAAGGATCCTTTTGTATCTTTAGTCGATTTCAGCACCAAACTGAAAGCTAGTATCAACTCGGCTAGTAAAGCCAGTGATGCTAGTAGTTTAGGAAAGGATTTGTTTGGCGATTTTCAGAATGCCACTGCAAAACCGAGTTTTGGAAAGGATTCTTTTGGGGAATTCCAAAATACCACTACAAAACCGAGTCCTTCGGCATTTTCGTCTTTTGAGACTAACAAAGCTGATCCCATAGGTGATTTTAAGTTTCCAACTAGTCAGAATCAGGGTTCGAGTCAATCCACGGGGGGAAACGATTTTGATGTAATGTTTAACTTGCCATCTGGTGGTGGTGTGAAGGGTAGTGAAAATACTACCAACCAGGAGTTTTCGGAGACTGGTGAATGGGATTTTGGAACAGAGGACGATGGAGCTGGAACGACTGAGCTTGAAGGGCTTCCTCCTCCGCCAGCTGGTGTTACTGCTTCGTCTGCGAAGAATAAGGGGACAGATAATTACAAACAGGGGCAGTTTGCTGATGCTATTAAGTGGTTGTCTTGGGCTGTCATTCTTTTCGAGAAAGCTGGTGATGGTGGTGGTAGAACGGACGTCTTGACCTGTAGGGCTTCGTGTTATAAGGAAGTTGGGGAATATAAGAAGGCTGTTGCTGACTGTACCAAGGTACGAGTCGTATGACTGTTATATTCTGTTATGGAATTTGGTGATCTTGTTTGTGCTGACAATTGGTCAGCTGCTTCAGTTTCTCTTTCATTATGTATGCAATATCCTGGCAGTGGAAAGTGCTTGAAACTGTATGAACTTATTAGAACTATGCGGGCATCACTAATCATCTTGGGAATCATGCACCTTTTTTTTTCCTAACTAGTGAACCTATTAGATCTATTCGGGCATCACTAATCATTCTTACAGAGTCTTGGGAATCAATTACCTTTTCTTTCTTTTTTTCCTTTCTAACTAGCCTCAATAGATGTCACACAGTATTTTCTTTCTTTTGCTTTGAAGTATGTTCATATGGTACTTGCATTTTGAAACCTCAACTGCTTTTGATTGCTGTATAACACATTTGAAGAATATAATCTTGCTAATGTGCCAGTTACTCATTTGCATATTATCACTCTCGGTAAGTTATAGTTTGATTTTTTACCAAGTTAGGAACTGTTGAAGTGATATTTTGATGTCCTTCTGAACGCAACCAGTAAGATCCAAGTCTATAAAGTAGGAATCAGTTAGTCCTAATGTCCTACTACGTCCAGCAGAAAAAAAGCAAGACTAAGAAATAGGGTATCTTGGATAGCCTTTACCTTAATAGCCTCGCTGTATCATCCTCCTTGCACCAAAGAAACAATCTTACTAAATCATGCTGCTATCTGTTTCTGTCTATGAAGAATTCTCATCTCAATCCACACACTTTGAATATCGTTTTGTCTTCCTTCTACCACCAACATAATAAAAAAAGCAAACATACATCTCCATATGTCACCTAACATTTCAAAATCTTGTGCAATTTCCTCTTCAAGAATTTTACAGACCAATGTGCTCCATCTCCATATATACGACCATCTTTGCGCCTTCCTTTCCGGCTTTATATCTTGCCATCTCACTCCTCAAGCAGATAATTAGGAAAACGTGTCCTCCATAAATCCGCTGGCGCTCATGCTATTTTAAGCAGCTGTTTTCCGTGGGGGTTCGCCTTATTTTCAACTGAGGATGTGAATCTTATATTTTTCTTGGTCGTATTTGCAAAACAAAGTCGCAAGTAATTTAATCTCTTTTAATAATGTTTCTAGGAGCTTGAACTCAGGACACAGAGATTGCAGGACCGACTTTACAACCACTTCATTGCCTTAAATAATAATTAGTAATTTCTCATTACATCTCAGTTCGCTACCCGACTGTGTTCTATGGAAGTCACATGCTTCCATATGTTATAATCCTCTACCCAACTTATTACCATATTTTTGTTTTTGACCGTTAACTTATGTGTAGCTTGAGTTGTCTATACGATTCGTGATGGACAGACCGTCTGTCTCAAGTTTTTGCCTAAAATTATTCTCAATCAGAAGACATCTAAGGCTGTAGGTGCTTTGATGTGTGATTTGAGATTAAGAAAGGACCAGTGAATCAGATTCGAGACACTAAGGCCTAAGTTGATAGCCCTAGATGACATTCTGAGTTGAATAGCCTAAGCATACTATCAGTTTTAAGCAAAAGTTAGTGATAGAAAAAATGGAAGACGGGTCAAAATACACAAAAGCAGTTTAAAACGTAGATATGGTATTAGCTGTGTAGCAGATTAGGAGATATGGAAGCATGTGGCTGCTGCAGAACGAATATAGTTGGGATGAGAGATAAATATTTAAGGTAGGGAAGGAAGTGCTTGTAAAGTCTCCTGCAGGCAATCTCTATGTGTCCTTTGAGTTCAAGCTCCCAAAAACATTATTGAGAGATTGAATCACTCGTGACTTCGTTTTGCCGAGATGATCAAGGAAAATAAATATTCAGTTGGGACAAGCTTTCTGATGTAAAGGGATGGCGATCTAGGTTTTCATGATCCAAATGTGTTCAATTTGGTGATGTTAGGTAAGTGTGGATGAGTAGTAATCACACAATTCTTTTTTGTATGATTACAGCTAAGTATTTGTCGATTAATTGTCAACACAACTGTGGTCAAATTGTTCCCTACGAACGCAAATATTCTTGAAGCTCATGATGGGTTGTGTTGGTGTGAGTTATGTGTTGAGGATCCTTAACCTGCTCATAGGTAGGAATAACCTTATACGAGTATGAGAAGGTACTAACCTGTTGAAGGATTGTAGAAGGGTAGATAGATACCTACCAGAGAAGGATCTAGTAAGGACTTCGTCATGATCATAGGACATGATGCAACAAAACATTCTGTTAGACTTAGTAAGGACTTAGTCATGATCATGATTTCTCTTCGATCCATTTATGCACAAAACTTAAATGATTTTATGTAAGCAACATGCTGGAGATGGAATGCTTAGTAATGAACCTCTATTAGATCCATTCACCGACAACAGTAAGAAAATAAACTGTTGTAAAATGCGTAAAGGGGATTAAGGAAATCACAGTAAAGATGGACAAGAATAACTT
>JAYMSH010000613.1:0-10416 GCA_036897905.1 Aragoa cleefii | reverse complement strand
CTCTCTTGTTTTCTTACTTTTCTTCTTCTTTTTTCCTCTTTTTTTTTTTCTTATCTCTTTTTTTGTGTCCTTTTCTCTTTTCTTCTCTGCCTTATTTTTCCTTGCTTTCCTTATGCCTCTTATTCCAAAATGAAAGCTCACCTAGGGTATTTATAGAGGGAAAAATCGGCCAAGGTAAGGAGGTTGGAGGCTTCATGAAATTTCTACTCCTTGCAAGAATGTCCACTTGTCCCTTCATCTCTTCATCCTTATCTCCTTTCATCCTTAGCTTCATGCTAGAAGCTTCAAGACCTTTGCCAAGTGTCCATGGCTAATCTTGCCAACTCTTTCTTTCTAGGTTCTTCCTTATTTTCATACTTATCCAACCTTTTCCTTAGGCTTGCTAGAAGCATGATGAATCTTCTAGAATCTTCAAGACTAGTGTAGACGTTTCCGGGACTTTCTTCAAGTTTCTAGGTTCTTCTAGAATTTTCACGATTTTTCTAGAATATCTAAAGAATTGAGTTTACAATTTTCCAACAATTCGGGCATTGAGCAGAATTTGACCATGAAATCAAGCACTAAATGTAAAAGAGAAAGACCTGTATTATCTATTCTTTGCTCACTTCATGTTACTCTGACAAGTTCAAAGAATCAAAAGTCCAGATTGTTGATGTAGAAACCAAAGAGTTTGTTGTAAACTCATGCTCTGGAAATCTCTCTGCAACATTTAGTTAGTCAAATTAATCCAATTCTGTGCTTCTAATAATTTATTTGGACAGAAAATTGTTTTTTGGTAATGTCGTGATCATAATCAGTCAAAAAATAAGCGTTTGATCTGAAAGCTAAGAAAGAAAAACCAGCAATTAGATGCATTTCTTATGCCCACTCAAATCAAAAGTGGAATGGATATACATGATATCAATTTGAGAAAGAATATTATCAGTTCTTGATTTGTTTAATATGTGTATGCTAATAGAGACACTTTGAAGCAAGCTATGTTGATGATTATTTATTTTTTATTTCCCCTCTTTAACAGGATTTTGGAATTAAGTACAACATGGAAAATGGGGGACCTGCACCAGAAGGAATCACTGATAAGATTTACTCAAACACTACTACAATTAAGGAATACTTAATTGCAGAAGGCCTGCCTGATGTATGAACTGATTTAACATATTTATTTCTTATATAAGTACATGTGGTGTCTCCAACTGCAGTTTTTTCTTACAATTTTGAACAACATTTCAGGTGGATATTTCTACAATAGGTTTGAGTAGCTTTTCTGGTCCTGAGGGCCAATTCGACGTTGATGTTTTTGATTCCGCAAGTGATTATGTGAAACTGATGAAGTATGTTTCTTTATAGAACACTTATTTTATTTTTGATTCTGTGTTAGCCACAAAGTTTATCCCAGTGCATTTGTGTTTTATCATTCTTTGTTAGGGAATTGTTGGTACTGGATGAGATCCAGTATGCATTGATCATCTAGAAGTCAGTTGCTTAAACTTAATGACTGTTCCTTAACTTCTGTCATCATCATCCTCTCCCAGGTCCATTTTTGATTTCCAGTCTATTCAGAAGTTGGTATCATCTCCCAAATTCAGCTTCTGGTATGCACTCATTGTCTTATTATTTTCCGTATTTTTGAATATTTATTCTGTTTCTTTCACTCAATAATTAAATATTGATTGCATATATGTATATCTGTTAGTTATGATGCACTTCATGGAGTTGGTGGAGCTTATGCTAATCGTATATTTGTCCAAGAGTTGGGTGCGAAAGAAAGCTCCTTGTTGAATTGCGTGCCAAAGGTATTATGTCTACTCTAATTTGATTTTTTCAAAATTAAAATTATGAAGAGTTTGATTCAATCCATTATCTTTATATTTCTTTGCACATCCTGGCAGGAAGATTTTGGCGGAGGTCATCCGGATCCCAATCTCACCTATGCGAAGGAATTCGTTGCTCGTATGGGACTGGGTAAGACAAACACTGAACAAGAGCCACCAGAATTTGGCGCAGCTGCTGATGGAGATGCTGATAGAAATATGATTCTTGGCAAAAGGTGGCTTTTGCAATAATGTTGCTGCGTAAACAACATTAAATTTTACTTACTATATTGTTTTGATGTCAGGTTCTTTGTCACTCCATCCGATTCTGTTGCTATCATAGCCGCAAATGCTGTTCAATCGATACCTTACTTCTCTGGTGGTCTAAAAGGAGTTGCAAGGTCTTTTACTTCCTGTCTCCATTCTTTTGTTCTTGACTGCTCCATCTCCATTATATATAACGGTGTTGCATCTTTCTTTTATGTTTTTAGTTGTGCATCAGAATCATGAGCAATCCATCTTTCACTAAATTTTGTTGAAAAAGACATTGTTCTAAACATGAAATTACATGAGACATCTTATTCCTGATACAGGAGCATGCCCACGTCAGCAGCTCTTGATGTTGTAGCTAAAAACCTAAATCTGAAATTCTTTGAGGTACTATGTCAGATACATATATTCATGAAAATTTATATATTTTAAGTGTACTGATTTCCCAGTTCTAAGTATATCATCGTTTTTAAGGTGCCCACAGGATGGAAATTCTTCGGGAATCTAATGGATGCTGGAATGTGCTCAGTTTGTGGTGAAGAGAGTTTTGGAACTGGTAAAATATGCATTTATTTTATTTATTATGAATTAATAGAATCACGGAAGACACATTATTTGTTTATTTACTTTTGTGCATCTAATTGAACTGTTGAGTGTTGGCATCTTTAACAATGTATATGCATTGAACAGGCTCAGACCACATACGCGAGAAAGATGGAATATGGGCTGTTCTGGCTTGGCTTTCTATTCTTGCTTATAAGAACATAGACAATCTCGGGGGAGATAAGCTTGTGTCTGTTGAAGACATTGTTCGTCAGCACTGGGCTACATATGGACGCCATTATTATACTCGCTATGATTACGAGGTATGTATGATATGAAGACTGCAGTTGCTTGTCAATGTCATGAGTTGATTTGAGCTATTATATATCACATTTCTAAATTTTATGTGCATTTTTTCAAGAATGTTGATGCTGGTGCTGCGAAGGAACTGATGGCCTATCTGGTCAAGCTGCAATCCTCCCTTAGTGAGCTTAACAGGTAGACTTCTTCCACCTTAACTATCTCATTCCCCAACACGATACATGCGCACCCAAAAATATATAGGCCTTTTGTCTTCCATGTCTGTTACTGGTTTCTGCATATAAAATAAAGACAAATATACATTGTTGATTACTTGATTTAGTTGCCTTAAATGTTTATACACGGTGCTGCCTGAATATCATTTCCTTCAGCGAGAGGAAGGTTAAAATCCTGAGTGGTCAAAAGTTATTTGGATATCAGAGTAAGATTCATGATTGACTACCGGTGTAGGATAAGCTTGTAGGAAAAGTAAGCTTGATGGAGGAGTTATGTCAGAGTTAGATTCATGATAGATCGCCTCTAGGAACAGTAAGTTTCTATTTCTAAATTTGTTACATAAAAAAGGTTCGATGGCTTCTTAGATGGAAAAGAAACATCTTTTTGCTCCCTAGGAAATATGTATCACCCTACTGCTACGACATACTAGTCTTGTTGTGCAAAGCTCCTTTTCCTTCCTCAAGAGGTAGGTTAAAATCCTGAATTATCATTTCCTTCAGCGAGACGTAGGTTAAAATCCTGAGTGGTCAAAAGTTATTCGGATATCAGAGTAAGATTCATGATTGACAACGGGTGTAGGATAAGCTTGTAGGAACAGTAAGCTTGATGGAGGAGTTCTGTCAGAGTTAGATTCATGATAGATAGCCTCTAGGAACAGTAAGCTTCTATTTCTAAATTTGTTACACGGAAAAGGTTTAATGTCTTCTTGGATGGAAAAGAAGTAAACATCTTGTTGCTCCCTAGGAAATATGTATCACCCTACTGCTATGCCATACTAGTCGTGTTGTGCACAGCTCCTTTTTTCCTCTGACTGTTTGTTACAGGGAAGGGCAAATGCAAGCTGTAGCGTACCTAGCCAAATGCAAGGACAATTTTCTGGCCTGAGCTCATATCTAAACTTAATTTGGCGAACTTTAACATTGAGGTTGATTTTAGCATAAGAAACTGTGCTCCTGGTTGAGCAACTTGGGGCATGTTTGAAGTACACCTTTTATCTGTTTTTGCTTGATTTGGTGTGTGCATGCACATATAAGTGAGAAAGATCAACTTTAAACCCCAGTAGAAAGAATATGAAGAAAACAAGGGGCCACAGCCTACAGAGACTTCTTTAATGCAAGACTGTTAATTTCAACTGTCTTTCCACTTATGATTTTGTCATCTCGGGTTACCAGATTAATTTCTAGCAGAAGGTTAATTTTCAAGTGACAGCAGTTTAAGTGGCTGTTCGCCTGGGTAACATCTAATTTTCTGTAGTTAAATGGTTGATGGTCGAGACGGATCTTGTGTGAGAAAGTTGAATCCAGCTTGAGCTGGAGTTAGTTACTCCGCTGTTATCATATACTTCCTTCTGCTCCAAATAAATGAAGTTCTAGGTTTTTTTTTTCTTTTCCCCCACAAAAATCAAAGAGATTAATTTGTTCCCCAAATCACCCTAATTAGTGTAAAGATAAAAAAGAAGATAACCTTGGTCCACCAGTACTTACCTTGTCAAAAAATAATTAAAATGTGTTTACTTTAGTAAGTGAATTAGTAAGTTTTGGGTAATTATACGAGGGATAATAATTAGAGGGAATGTAGTAAAATATGCCGAACTTCATTCATTTTGCAAATGTTCAAAGGCTAGAACTTCATTTATTTTGAATAGGAGGGAAACATAGGGTAAGTCTACTGAATTCAAAACATACCCTCCTCCCCTTGCTACTTGTGTGAAAAATAAACATGTCATGCTGCTTATTTGAATTTATATATTAAAGAAAAATTAATGGGCGTTTTCAGATGTTTATTTGACTATCCTAAATATGTGCTAGAGCATTTCATAACCTGTTCATCTGTCTTCCCAAACAAGTATACTGTGATCTAGGTTTGGCTCTAGTTATATACATTTAATCCAGATTTGCATATTGTTTGAGCGGCTCTGAAAGAGTAGTAAAGATCTTTATTTTGATGAGTGGTTCCGAAAGCGTAGCAAAATGCCTTTTTTTAAAATATTTTTCTGTTTTATATGTACGAAGTACTGATCAGGAGTAGTAGGTGATCATTTGTTTTCATGTGCACTTATCTACGGCTAGGTTTTAGGAAGCTTTAAATTTCTGAAGTCATGAAACTAAACTTTTGATGCCCAGACATGTTGGTGATTAACAGCCTTGCTACTTTTGAATTCAGTATCTTTCTTACCATCATCTGTTTCGAAACTTTCAGTATCTACTACAAAATGAAAGATCCATTGTTTCATTTTATTAGTTACTCCGACTGTCTCAGCCTCGCTGAACACTTCTCCATTTTCACAGCATTATAAAGGGAATCCGCTCAGATGTCTCAAATGTTGCCAATGCTGATGAATTTGAGTACAAAGATCCAGTTGATGGTTCCATTTCAAAGCATCAGGGAATTCGGTTTCTGTTTGAAGATGGGTCAAGATTGGTAAATAATCTCCCTAACATTTTATCCAATATACTTTCAAGAAGCCACTTCTTATACTGCAGTTATAAATTATCGCGTTGATTTTCAATTTGAATATAAAACTTGGACCTATATTAGGAACCAAAATTTGATAAATTTATACATCATGGTGCATTGGTGGTTTAGGATTAGAAAAAGCTGCAATACTCGTGGCATTTAGTGTAGTTCTCTGTTCTTTTTCTTTGTTTGGGTAAATGTCATGGTCATCTTTTTTCTGACTGAAACAAGGAGATTTTACAATTATCACTATAATTGTGTACTTGGCAAGACTCCACCTGATTATATATTTTTGTTCAGCTTTAGACTTGTACTGCAAATGGAACAGCTACTCGGTCCACATAAGCATGAAAATATTCAATCACTGTTATTTATGGAACAGGTTTTCCGTCTTTCTGGAACTGGTTCGGAGGGTGCTACTATTCGTCTTTACATTGAGCAATATGAGAAGGATCCATCCAAGACCGGAAGAGAATCTCAAGATGCACTTGCTCCTCTGGTGAGATAAACTTCATTTTATGTGGAGTCCTATCATAATTTGTATAAGCAATTACATCTCTCTGCTGAAATGTGGCTGATTACTATATTGTAAAGTTTTCAGGAGAGGGTGGGGTGTAAATATGTAAGTTCTTTGTCAAACCCCTATAGGGAGTTATGTAAATAACTTTTGGGCTTTAGGAAATAGGAGTATATTTAAGTTCTTTGTTAATCCGTCGTAACTTATAGGGAAATATGTGACTAGTGGGATTACCTTTAGTGACCATAAAAGGGGTGTTTTAATCCCCTGTGCTCTGCATGTCTATCTTTCTTCTCTCCCGAACTCGCCTCAAAAGGAGCAAAGGAGCTTATCGTTTGATGCTACAAACATAAAGAGTTAGAGAAGTGTAAATTATGTGAAACTTTTGGTCTTATCGTTTGATGCTACAAACAGCAAAGGAGCTTATTGTCTATATCTTTCCTTACTCTCACAAACATGATGCCTCAAGGTTTTCTTGGTTTTCAGGTTGAAGTTGCCCTGAAGCTGTCTAAGATGCAAGAGTTCACTGGCCGATCTGCTCCCACTGTTATCACATAAGAGGCCGAAGAGTGCATAAGAAAGGAGTTTACATGTATGTGTTATAATAAGATGATGTTTTGTATCTTTTTACTGGAAGTCCTTAATAATGTATGTACTTGCCATCTGAATTTTCTGGCGATATTCAAAGATATACCTATAGTTAGTTGTAAAAACAGAGTCGTGATATAAGACTAGAGTAATGTCCGTCAATATCCGGCATAGACCACAATCCTTTTTTGAACTTTTGGCAGAGTTTTGTTGTTGAGAAAAATTAAAAATTGATGATTTGAGGCTTATTTCCCTTTATGGGTCATTTCAGTAACTAGAAAACTGTATTCTGATAGTGGATGAGATGTCATTCAGGATGTTTGGCGTATGATGCGCTTAAAAGCTTCCATGATCTGCAGCGCTTGTTTATGACTTATAATTCATCAACAACAGTTACAGTACAGAATATAATAGTAGGAACATTTATTATTCTGAGAACTTATTAACCGACTACAATTGAATCTTTGTACATATATCCATCCTCAAATTAACACCAAAAGTTGAAGACAAAGGAAGTAAATGCACGAGGCTTGTCGCTATTGTTTGGACCACTGTACATGTCAAAAAAGAAAAAAGAAAAAGAAAAGCAAACATTCTTATAAAGGAGTTAACATAAATGGGGTGATTCATTTCTTGACTTATGGATTCATCGGGGTGGAGATCTTTTCCTCCACTCTTCTCATTCAACGGTATGGATCGGTCTACGTGTTCTACATAAATGAGGCTCAATCAACTTTCTCATTAATTTGGGGTGTATGTAGACTTCATTTATATCGTCGGGAGAGGAGATTGTTGAATGGTTGGGGGAGCTCATTCCAAGCCGGTTCATCCCTCCTTTGAGATAAAGGGGCCATTGTCACTCCTTGGCTCCTCTCTTTATTTCCATGCCATCCTGACAAATTTCATCACGATAGTTGAAAACTTAATCACTTCCAGTAAACCTGAGGTAATTTTGCTTAGATTAATTTAAAATCGCTTAATCACCACGATGTGGATTTAATGTTGAAAAAGAGATAACATTTTTAACTAAAGGAGACGCATAGTTCACAACACTTTAAAAGAGCATTTACTTTAGCAAAAACCAATGAGCAACAAACGCTCCACAAACTTGAAGAACAAACTTTACAAATTAAGCACAAACAAGTTAAACAATATATTCATGGAAAAAGTTGGCTTTAGTGATTAATTACGGAGAACCATGTCGAATCCACGATGCTTGAGCTCGCGGTACTCTTGGCACAGAGCACATGACTGACACAAACAATGGACGAGACGATCGTGACAAGGGTTCCCGGACAAATTGTACAACTTTCCCATCAGAATTGCTCGCGGAGTTCTTTCGGTTTCTCATGTGAATACACTTGACCAGCTTGCTGATGTCTTGACAGAGTCTCTTCCTAGGACTCGGTTTGAGTTGCTTCGTTCCAAAATCTTCGTTGCTGATGGAACGTCGATTTTGCGGGGGCGTATTAAGGATGTATTTCACGTCCAAGAATATTCTAGTACAACATAGTCACCTTATTGATGTAGAAGTGTTTTTGGTATGCAATGTCTTGGAGAGCAAGACTCTCGCTCATGTACTGTGTATATATAGGCAATTGCCTGAGTGTGATTAATTAAGTTTCTCCACCATAATTAATTATTATATAACAACATCCTGTTTTAATTAGCCGAGCATAACAAGCTCCACTTGCTCCACAAGCTGAAGTTCACACAAATACGAAGGAATCATTCATATGTTATTTTGTGATTTTTGTTAAAGGACTATGCATGGCAAAGAAAACTAGTATTTGAGTTTTATTGAACTTACAAGTGGTTCCTTTGTCTACAATCTCTGCAACCTGTCCGAATGTCATGCATGGGCACCAAAATGTAGTGCAACCTGTAATACCATAAGATACAGCTCAATTGAGAGACTCATGACGATGACGTTTAGTGTGAAATGATATGGGTATGGAAATGGCAACTTACAATTGGAAAAATCGGAAAAACAGTCGAAGAGTCCGGTTGACCAGGGCCCTTTGAGAGGCAGTCCATGCGATGTTCCTACGGGTATTCCGGTAGCCGGCTGCTGCCCGTAATTCACCGGAGGTTGTTGAACATTGGAAGACTCCATTGTATGTTAAGAATGTTTTGAGAATATGGAAAAGAAGAATGGTTTGAGAATATGATAAAACAATGTTTGAGCAGGTATATGATTATATAAGATGCATAAAGCTAAGAGTGTTTATATAGTAAGACATAATTGGTGGGAGGGATCGAGTTGGGATTACAATGGTCTTCCATGCAAGGAAATTGTCTGAAGTTTCCTAATTAGGGGTTATTATTGACTTATTAAATACAACACCAGCCCGCTTGTTAAACTTTTATATATAAATATAAAGGCATTTATGCGAAACTTGCACTTGGTTTATTTATTGGGATTTTCTCGTTAATGCACGTGGGCTGATATCTAAGCCAATCAGGAAGAGAGTAGTTCAATTTCTTGAATGACGTCAGCCAAAAAGATATATTACTATGTAATACTACTACTAGTACGATATCTTAATTCCAGCAGTCACTTATGAACAATGCCCTTGGAGGAGCATTCCGAGGGTCTTTTAATTTTAGGGGTGCAAAAGTTGAACGTGTGACTACAATCATTCGAACAAGTAGACTCACTTCTTCTAAAATCAAGGGCGGATGTGGGCTCATTTGGAGACTACTTATTTTTTCACCCTCTTTAAAATCATTGAAAAAGCAAATTTGAAATTCCATATTCAGATAATTAGGAAATGTTTCTTTCTCCTAGTACTCCTATTTTATTATCAAATTACAGATTTATTCATACTTTATGAATAATTATATATTAATTCAAAATTCGTTGATCAGCTGCAAAAAGACAACTTTACCTTTTAAGAGATTTAAATATACAAATAAGTAAATAAAAAATTAATTAAAAAGTCCGAAAAGTAATTTTTCATTTCCTTTTTATTACTCAACTGCCTCAAAAGTTACACAATTAACAAAATCACCACATCTCATTTAAATTTTTTAAAAATTACCCATAAACACCAACATCTCCGACATTAGCCCCGCCGTCACCACCACCTCTGGGGACAATTTTTTTTTAATGGTGTTGTGAAACAGTCCCATTAATGGGGCTGTTTCACAGCTCCATTAGTGGAGCTCGGATTGGAACTTTACGGTAAAAAAAAAATCGGTGATCAGAAAAATTGTATGGCCGGAGTTCATGGCCATAGGTGGCGGTGGTGGTGGGCAAGTTGGAGAAGAAGGAAGAAATGAGAGGTGAAAGAGAAACAAAAAGGAAATGTAAAAAGAAAAGTATAAAATAGAAAAAATGAGGGACAAAATTTGGGTTAACAATTTCATAATGTTGACTTTTGGTTATGTTTGTAATTAAGTTTTAAATTGTGTGAATATTTTCGACGCCCGTGTAATCGTTCATAAAGTAGGGATTAATTGGATTAGGGGCTACATAGTAGGGGTGGTAAAGAGAAAAGGAAAAACAAATATAAAAGCAAAGGAAATGTAACGACCCGAATTTTGAAATAACATTTTTATGACGTGAAAATTAGCATTGGCCAAATTTAGTATGATTTAAAGTAGAGTCCAACATTTTAGCCCAATCTTTATCCTTAAATCAAAGCCCATAACTTCTTTTTCTCATATAAAAGTCTCAAAACCCTGAAA
>JAYMSH010000612.1:0-10416 GCA_036897905.1 Aragoa cleefii | reverse complement strand
GTTCACTATTTCTTGAAGCTTGAGTTCTCCCCTGAATGAACCATATAGCCAAGAGAAACCATGAACTAGAACGGAAGAGCTTGCCCCACCCATGAGTAAATATTTCATAGTAACAAAAAAGAATGAAGAAATACAAAATTCGATTGTAAGTGTAACCAACCTGCTATTAAGAATATGACAGAAACCAATAGTAGAAAAGGAGCTCCTCCCAATATGCTTTTTTCAACTACAAGAAAATAGTTTATTAACAAAAACCAAAAGAATGCATCGAGATGCTTTTTTTCCTCGTAAAATGTAAGAAGTTGCACATACTACCTAAGAGGTTGCTTCTGCTTATGCTTTTGCTTACATTACCGAAGCTCTAGTGTTGGTGGCGAACGATGGAAGGTTGTTGCAACTCGTCCAATTTACATCTTTCTAATTATCTTAAAGCAAGCTTATGATCATGTTTAAAACCAAGTTGTCCATATTTCGAGGACACTGAAATTATCCATGCAACGAAAATGCAGATAACCAAAACAAAATAATCTTCCAGACTTTTCCACCAGTTTTTGATTCATAAAGCCCTGTACATTCATGACTCTGTAGTCAGAAATCTCCTGCTGCTGCTGCTGCTGCTCATTAGCACAAGTAACATTTACACCTACTTATATCAGTTCTTGAGCAAACTATCAATCTAATTGTCTGCCATCTTTTTCAAGAGAAACAAACTGCCATTCTACGATATTCACACTTCTGAAAGAAGTTATTGAAGAAATGAAATCTAGAAGATGAGTAGCGTCTATTATGATATCAGTCAACTGGTTAATCCCCTGCACCACGTATGAAATGTCTTGATAGTAAGTTGTCCCCAAGAAGAAGATGCGTGCCAACACTTTCAGTTCCTGAGTTCAGCCTGCATTAGTTACAATAAAAATATTTACTAAAGTAGTTATAGTATACGAATTTAGGTGTCTCTTATTTATAGCCTCGATCCTAAAAAAAAGCAGTGTTCCACCTGAGGTAGCCCCAGTAAATGGGAAGAAATGAGGACCGAAGATTCAAGAAAGCATGCTTATGAAAAGAATATACATTTGCGTAGAGATCCGTATATAACACTGCATGTTGACTGTGTACACTAGGGCATGTGAAAATTAGCAATTGTAAAAATACCTTGGCCTGACGATATTCTTCAAGAAGGCGATGATATTGTTGACTTGCATCTGGAGATTCAACCATGGATAGAACTCTGGAGACAGCTTCATCAATTGCTGGATCCATTGTCCTCTTGCGAAACACCTTAAGGATGTCTTCATCCTCACTTTCGTCAATAGATTCTGTGTCGGGTCTAAATCCCCGAAGGCCGACTCCTTGTCAGCGCCATCTCAGAACGGCCTTCTCCAGAATACTAACTGCCCAGCAAACCTTATAGTACTTTCTAACTTGATGGCCTCTCACATGAGCCTGCCATGACAAGAACCAAAAATGGTCAACTTTTAAATGGATAAAACCCAAAAGCTACCATTTTTCATTCAATAGAAACAAAATTGGAAGCAAAACTTTAATCCACAATAAGGAGTTCAATTTTCGGACTCGGTGCATTTCATTCTAGTATGATGAAGCAGGTAATATTTGCACACTGCTTAGCATTTTTTTCCTTTTAATTTTGTACTCCCTCCACTTCGGTCGAAATTTCTCACAAGAAAATTGACACTATAATTAAGGTAAAGAATGTTAAATAATGAAAGTGGGGTGTTATTTGAATTGATAATGAATAAATGTTGTAAGCGGGTGATAAAGTATAAGAGAGTAAATGAAATAATAGTAGAAAATTGATAAAATATTAAAAAGTTGTTGGTAGTGAGGATAAAAATTTATATTTATGATATGAGAAGATTTTAACGGAACGTCTAAAATGGAAAGATAAGAAAGTTAAAGAGAAACGGAGGAAATATATAATTTTGCATATGTTCAGTGCCGTTTTGCATTCGTACAGTGCAGTTTTACATTTTTTTTGTATTATTTGAACTTTTATCTTTCCATATTTTAAGTATTGTTTTAAATATCTTTTGTATTGTTTTGCATTAATGAGGAACTGGTTTCATTCGAATGACATTATTTTACATTATGATAATAATTTTTTACATTCGTATAGTATTGTTTTGCATTTTTTTTTAAAAGTTCAAACAATTTTCAAAATTTAAAACACAGTCCTATAAGAACTCTAATTTTTAGAAACTACAGCAGAAATTTATCCAAAAAATTTACAAAATTGACCCAAAATTAATTTAGGATTTTTAATAACCCAATCAATCCCAACTTAGCATTAATGGAAGTTTTATGTCATTCCATTCAATATCATGGATTCAATCCAATTGGAAAATGGAAGAATTAGAACAAATTTGATTTTTTTTATCTAAATTCCAAATCCTCCGTGGATGGACAGAGCTCGAGCTCTGTCCGGCATCCATGGCGGCAAGGATTCGCTTTGTCCACGGAAGGACAGAGCTCGAGCTCTGCCCTCTCATGGTACGGAAATCTGCCGACATGGATGGACATAGCAGAGTTCTGTTCGTCTGTTTCAATTTATTTTTATTTTATATAGGTATAATGGAAGAGAACAGATTAAATTAAAAGAAGTTATTTGTGTTTGAACTTTTTAATAAGAATGTTAAGAGGGGTGGGGTGATACTAGCTTGTTATTTATTAACTCCTATAAGATGTTATCATTATTAATCGTCCAGTTACATATGAGTCAGAAGTCTCTACGAAAACAATTTTTTTACAGATATAACTATATAAATCTTATCCCAATATTCTGTATACTTGCGGTAATTGTGTATGTTTGTTTTCATTTGGGTTATAAGAAGTTTTACAAAACACACACTTAAAAAGTGGAATGTCAGGAGGGACATTGAGTGAGTCCACCAAATCGACAACAACAAAAGCAAGATAATCTTGCTTTTAATTAGGTTGTTACGAACTCGACACGAAACCCCAGGATAATCTCAATTTAGTAGAATTCTTTTATTTTTTTAAGTATAGAATCAAAATTCAAGAAACTGTCTGTCGGTGGAGTTAAAATAAATAATATGGAGAAGTGTAATACTAATAATAAATAGCGTCAGCTTCAAGATAGAGGTGGACAACCTTTTGTTATTGTGCTGCCACGTCCATACGTCGAGTGTCCTCACAATATTCAATATCAATCATTTATTTCCTTTTCTTACTTTTGCGAAATTTCATCATAATCGCCATAACATCGTAAAATATAAATTTAAGTACCAGTTTCAAAGAGAATACAAAACAAGAAATTACAGTCGATTGATAGGTTGCAGCCTTCTAATACGTACTATAATATAAAATGTTGTTTGTAAAATAATATTTGTAATAGAAAAATAGGTGGAATTAATTTAATTTAATATGACATAATTTCATTAACACGTAGATCATAAGATCGTATAGAGAAATGATGAAAATTCTTAAATTTGGTAGTGGGTAGTGATTAGAATTAATGGATAATGATTATAAATTTAGAATTAAGTGGGGAAAGTAATGAGGAGTATATAGGATTTTACCATATTTAGATTTGCAATTAATTATTTATAAATAAAGTAGCATTAAAATTGTAGCGTTACATTTTACTTTAAATGGATTATCAAAAATATATAGCGAGTACTAAAGCAAAATTCTCAAAATGCGAAAAGATTTAAATAGTTAAAATGTAATTCGAAAGGGGCTAATATAGCATTATAATTCGTTAGCATACAATTAACTTAGTGGAATCATAAACATTGTGAAAATTCTTGTGCAAAACGCGCTTATTTCATTTCATAAATATGTTGGAACGCAAATAAAATTAATGTCTTAAAATTGAAATAAATTTCTAGTGACGAATACTAAGCAACATCCTTAAGCAGTTCCGTTCACTCTAGTATGGCCATCTGATGGGTCTCGATGGGGCTTCTCAAAATAATACTCACAAGTGCATGAGGTGTTGTAGTTCAGCACCTGTAACTCCCGAGGTCGAATCTCTCGATGACTCGTAGTGTTGCTTATTTCTATTTGTGAAAAAGTGACAAATGTAACACTCAAGTATTTTGAGTGGATTATATCTATCAACTAATAAAACCAATTAAAAAGTAGAGTTGTGTGAATTATGAGAAGAGCGTGGTGATTTAGTTAGAAATACTTGCATACATATGTTTCAACGTTTTCTACAAAAGCATGCACATCGTTTATTTGGTTCTGATGAGGCTTAAAGTGCACAATCACGTCAATGACTTTTTACTGAAATTTAACTATGCTATTAGTAAATTTTGTGATTTATTAGTACATAATCACCGCTTTAATTTTTTTTTTGAAGAAAGAAAACATTCTTATTTCCAAGATGCCCAAAAGATGGCGCTTTTTACAACCTTCATGCTCTTACGACTTAAGTATTACAAGTAAATCCTAACTACAAACTATCAAAATAGCCTTGATCACCAACTTTCTGACTATAAAGCATTGCTTCCATACACATTATTTGAATCAGTACGCCTATCACTTGACCTCTACCCTCAAAACTTCAACATTTTGTCTATTAAATGTGTGCATTGGATCAGGTGGTCTCTCGTTGCATGAGTATCCACATGGACATTCTGTACAGCACAATCCACTCCACTCCACTCCACTGTACTTCTTCTTCTTCTTCTAAAAACTTATTTGCCATCATCACTAAAATCACATAACAATCCAATTTATTTTTTTCAAAACAGAACATTTTTCATATACAATCCCTGCTTTCAGTTTCTTCTAGGAAACTCAATAGTCTATCCTTCATCAATTCATCAGACATGTACATTACAGTGCTAGAATACTCAGGGAAATAGTGTGAAGTTCCATAATATTTCTTCCATCAGTCAGGGAGCATAACAGAAAACCTGATTAGCTATAAAAGCTGGCATTATAGAACAGTTTCAGCTAATAACATTTTTACTGCTATTAGCATAACAGTGGACCTGATTACCAAATATGTTTTTATAGCCATTGTAGACCTGTGGCAGCTACCCATATCTGATTATATTATTTAACCATCACACTACACCCGTCAAATCCAATGCAGATGTAAAAAGGTGACTGGCACCCAAAACAAGTTACTTTTACAAGACTCAATAGTCTATCCTCCGTCAATTCACCAAACAGGTACATTATAGTGCCAGAATTCTCAGGGATTTAATGTGAAGGTCTATAGTGTTTCTTCCATCAATCAAGGAGCATAACAGAAAACCTGGTTAACTAAAAATGATGGCATTGCAGAACTGTTTCAGATAATAGCATTTAACTGCCATTAGCATAACAGTGTACCTGATTACCAAAATGTTTTATAGCCATTGTAGACATGTGGCTGCTACCCATACATGATTATATTATTTGACCCTCAATCAAAACCCCTCACATCCACAACAACTGTAAACTGATGCCTAGTACCCTTGCTTGAGCCTCTACTTCTTTTCTGCCTCATTTCCCTGCGTAAACCTTTTCTCACTAGGCAGACAGGTCAAGTGCAAATATTAAGTGCTCAGCAACATATCAAATCAGCTTATGCATTTATAATACAAAATTACATAATTTATAAGTATTCAGAAATCATATATAGTTTATATACTTCTTAGTACCTTTTTGTTTTTCCATTATCTCTGCCTCCCATCCAAGCAGTCTCTATGAGCCCCCATCCCTCCAGTGTCAGTTCCTCATGTTTTATTTCCTGGCAAGCATAAGAATAATGACAAAATGAAAGCTGGCCACTAATTGTTACATCTACATGCATTTTTTCAGTCCACAATTTGTGGGTAGAAGTTCAGCAGAGCCATTATGTTATCTAGTTTCTTTATTTTGTCTGCTCGATTCATAGTGCACTGTATGATTTCTTTTACAATATCATCCAATGTTCATCCAATGTTCATCTCTTGTGTGTGAACAATATTGAATTCCTCTCTCTCCAGATTAAGTAGCAAGTTTCTACTGTTACCATTTTCAAAATTTTAGCCTTCCTCCCTTTCTTGTTTAGTTGTATAGCAAGCCAGCATATCTCATGCTCCCATTACATTGGGTTTCTATCATATCCTAGCCATCTTAGGATTGTTTCCATATCCTCCCAGTTTCAGCACAATAAAAAAACAGGTTGTTTAAATCCTCCTTTTGTTGACAGAAGCAGCATTTCTCATCACATACAATACCAAACATGTTCAACCTGTCCTTTGTAGAATCATTGCTTTAATTTTTTTTATGATTTTTAGGTGTCGAAGGAGAAATTAGTGGAAAGAGAGAGTTTTGAAAGATTTATTGAAGAGAATGAGCTTTTGGACAAGAAGAATACATTCGGGAGAAATTCTACTGAAGAAACGAAGAACCGACGCGAAACGAGCCTAAAATAAAGCCCAAAATGAAGAAAGAGAAAAGTCATGGAAAAGCTATGGAACGCGTTCACCTAGCACTAAGATGTAATTCGAATGGGACGACTAGAGAGTCATAATTCATTAGCAAACAATAAATGCAGCGGAATCATATATGTGAATTTTTTTGCGCAAAACGCGCTTTTTACATTTCATAAATATGTTGGAACGCATAGGGGTTAATCCCTCTATGAAAGGCCCCCAGCCTAGTTAAACCGGCGAGCGAGAAAATGGACTCAACGATCAGAGCATAAGGGTTAATCCAGTCATCTGTCTCTCGACCCTGGAAGGCCTCTGTCCAAACCAGAATGAGTCTTTGGTACTCACACTGAGAACGCCGCCATAGTCGAGGAAGTCCCCAACTGCCGGGAGATCCATCGGCTTTCAGAGGGTGGCGGATATAAAAGAATTTCCTCTTCCAGTCCTTACCGTGCGAAGAGGTAAATGAACCAAAAAGCCTTCGACCAGTTATGGGGTTTGCGTGGTAAAAACAGAGGTCCTTATCCCTACCTATCTTAAAGAAGCTGCATAAGGTGTTCGGTCGAGGGACTTGGTTTTCATTGGCACAAAAGGAAACACACTAACATCCCCATGGCATTTGTGGTTAGCTGTGTGGGGTTGAGTTGAAAGTAGTTAATGATGGTCTTCATGGACTCGGACATTGGCAATCGAAAGCCACATTCGAGCATGGGAATGGTGACTGGTATAAAGTCCACCAGGGGATTCTAATAACAAGTATAGTATAAGACAAAAATTTATAGTTAATTATACATATTTTATCATAAATAAATAATATATTATATAATATACGATAAAAAATTATATTTGTAATATCTTTTTTTTTTGTATTTTAAAGCTCAAAGCGTATTAAAATATTGTTTTGTGCCTTAAAGTGCAAAAACGCTTAAGAATTTGAATGAATTATATGACTTTGGTCTAAACCACATGTAAAATTTTTCTCAAAAACAATGAATATATCAGCAGATTCTATCATTCCATCACTTTAATTTGAACCAAAAAGCACTAAAAAGTTTCAAGAAACATTTTCGTTCTTTCTCATTTGCGTATCAGACTTTTTTCTTGTCGGAAATTCTTACCATGAGTCTGAGATTTGTTGATGATTTCGAATTCCGCTGACAAAGATGAAGGAGGTCACCATAAACTAATTCTCATTCTGCCGCCCATTGAACAAATTTATATCAGAATTATTTATTAATAGCAGAAAATGAATGAACAAATAAAATATGTGTATAAATATTTCATGTGTGCATTTATTACTACATATTTAGATAGTCAACTAAATAATTCCATGGACGTCTTTATAAAAACCTTCAAACTTAGCATGCCTCTGAGTTGTATAAAGTAAGAGTAAACTTATGGTTGAGGGCTGCAGATCAGATCAGTCTTATCAAGAATTAATTGGTTAGGTTCACTAGAATATGAGACATCCGATATGGTATGTTTCACATATGACTCGAGACACGATAATATAGTAGTAATTCCTTAAAATCGTTAAACAATTCTCATAAACATTATTAACGATGATCAGACATGACGGATCTTAATCAAGTCATTACAACATGAACTCATGTAAGGTTTCATATATGGCTTTGCTGGCTCAATGATGCACACAATGTGTGTATTCATGTTTTACAAGTAGGTTGTTATGGTTCCTCATGACTGGGAACATTTATGACTATGACTGGATTCACTAATTCCTTGATAAGTTGCTGAATGTAAGACACATATCTTAGTTGGGTTCAGGAATTTTGGATTGATCTAGAGCACAGGTTCGCGGACAGAACCACCACGTAGAACTAATGGTATTCATGAATAAAAAAGTTTCCGAGATAAGGTTGACGACAGACGTCTACACTCTATATTATGATTCTAATATGAATGATCTATACGAAAGCTTTAGCTTGCCGTGAGAATTGATTAAATGAATGGACAACTATAAAATAGAGTAAATATAATCCTACAGTTAAAAGAGTGTTTGATGGTGGCTGACGAAACGTTCATTTACCCATTGATTGAAATAAGTCTATCAATTCGCCTGAACTCTAATGAATAGGTCCATCATGCGATACTATTTGGGAGAATTGGAATAATGAATTTCATCCTGGTAATTAAGTGACAGTTTCGGAACCAAACAACAACTAAGGATTTTATCCGATTGCAGTTAAGATCATGAAATTTTTATTATGTAAATAATTATTTTATGTGCTAAAGTATTTAGAACAATGTTTATTTATATTAATATATTTCATTGGTTCATTTTTAATGTGTTTGGTCTTTCGGAAAATCTTTCTCAATTAGCTAATTTTGGCCCCAATCTTCTACACGAAGATTGAAACTACAATCAATATTATTTGATTTGTCTAAATATTAAAAATATATTACAAATATATTTCATATATTATTCTTCATTAATTAATTAGTAATTAACTTGTTAGAATTCTTTTAGCTAGGGTGGGCATTGAGTTTGGATTACCCCGAACCCGCCCCCGCCCCGATTGAAATTTCTCCCTAACAGGTTAAGTGCTGGCGTTAAGAAAAACCAAACAGGAAAAAATCCATTTAAAATAATGGGTTTGCATGGTCGGGTAACGGGTTTAATAATTTCAAACCCCCTACCCGACCGGGCATACACACACACGTGTGTGTGTGTTATAAAAATAAATTTGTTTGTAGTATCTTAGTTTGCAGCACCCCATTTTATTTTAAACGAATTACTAAAAATATAGTGCATTTTAAAGCGTGAAATTCAAAATACAGAAAAATATAAAACTTTAAGATGTAATTCGAATTGGACGACTGGAGCATCATAATTCATTAACAGATAATAAATGTAGCGGAATCATAAACGTTGTGGAGAACCCTGCGCAAAATGCGCTTATAATAATCGGTAAATGTGTGAACACAAATCAAATCAACGTCTTAAAAAGAAACTGAAATAAATATCTAGTGATGAATAATGATAAACATCCTCAAGCAGTTACGTCCATTCCAGTCCAAACATTACCTGATATATAATAGGAAAATAGGGGTGAGACAACCTACTTGTGTTCGTAAGAAGTTATCTAATTCACATAACACATTCTCTTCTTATTATAACATAAGTAAACATGCATAGAACATACAAAACTTACTTAGTGATTTCAACAGTAAACATGCATATAACATACAAAAATTTGGTGATTAACATTGAAAAGTTTATGAAACTAGGAGACAAAGAAGCTCTGTTTAACTATTTGTCTCTCCTATCGGTGGCATCTAGTTCGCTTGATGTTTTGGCTGGCCTTGTTAAGGTTGCTTTCTTACTATTTTTCTAACCTATCGGTGGCAAAAAAGTATACCATCGACGAAATGAAAACAAGTCTCTTCGGGAAAGAAGATGAAGCTCTAGTCCGTTTTCTTAGGGACGTCTACTATCATCTTTCGGTCTCCAATAATGGAAATAAGATAAACATGAGGGGTAAGGAGGGTAAGGAAGAAGATAATGATTCTGCCACGGAAAGAAATAGAAATTATGGAGAAGGTGATGAGGCTGGCATTCAAGTAGAGGAGGCATCAATTGGAGGAGAGTGGTTTTGGGAATCATTTCTGGGGTATTTAGAGACATATTATGGTAGATGTTGGGGAAATTTTATGGTTAGTTGTAAGACTGTAGCAGGTGTCTGTTGCGATGCAGCATTTGGAAAAGTGATTGGACTGCTTATGTTTTGATTACAACTCATTTTTATCTTCTTTTTTTATAAGACAGCCATTAGACCGACTATGTTGTACGGGTCAGAGTGTTGGTCTATGAAGCTAACGCATGTAAGAAAGTTCGAAGTAGCGGAGATGAGAATGCTGAGGTGGATGTGCGGACATACTTTGTTGGACATGATACCAAATGGGGTGTTCAGGGAGAAGTTGGGAGTCGCCCCTATCAGTCAAAAGTTGAGAGAAGGGAGATTGCACTGGTTTGGGCATGTCAGCAGGAGACGTGTAACAG
>JAYMSH010000611.1:0-10419 GCA_036897905.1 Aragoa cleefii | reverse complement strand
TCAAATTTTGATACTCCGGTTGAAATTTTTTCCGGAATAAGTCACGTACCGGTCACGTGACTTCACAAATTAGGGTATATAATCTAATACGCCCCCAATTATGTTAATTCGCCCTAAAAATAATACTAATTTGCCCCTATTATATTAAGTATCCCCCAACGCATCATGAATTAAGTTTTATTTTATTTTTTTCCTATTGATATATATTAACCTGTAATAATTCATCAGTATGCTTGAATTAGAGGCGAGTTAAACTCTAAGGTCAAGTTCGTGAAGTCACGTAACCGGAACGCGACGTGTTCCAGCAACATTTTCAACCGGAGTATCAAAATTTGATCTTTTTGAAACTTATGACACATTTTGTGGTAGTGATAAACTTACGGTACCATATGGGCGGGGTAATACTTATGGTATCAAATGGAGAAATTTTCCGATTATTATCACTACAATATGTATTATCTTCATTAATAATTTATTTGTGAATTACTTTTTCAAAAAAGTATTCAATAGTTATTAGACGATTTAGTTGTTTTCTCTCTTTTTAAAACCCTAGTACAAAGTGTAAAGATGGTATTCTTCTCTCTTTTTCCTCCGTCCCCAAATCTGAATTTGAACTGAAAATGAAGAAACAACACTCCCATCTCCCCGAAGAAATCTTGATTGAAATCTTCTCAAAACTTCCCGCAAAGTCCGTCGGCAAGTGCAGGTGCTTATCGAAAACATGGCGATCTCGTCTCTCTACCACCGAATTCATTAATCAACACCTGATTTCACGCAAAACCCACCCACAAGAAAGTCTCGTCTTCCTATCAGATAGCTGTGACTACCTCCACACCATTAACCCCCCGATTACGGAAGATGTTGTTTCAACGAAGCTTAAACTGCCAGGTAGTTTTTCCTGGTGTGGATTGGTGGGATCTTGCAACGGCTTGGTTTTGGTGGCAGGTGAGGATGATGATCTGCTTTTGGTGAATCCCACCACGAGGGAACAGGTAAATATTCCTGACTCGGATAGTTCTTCGATGGAAGATATAAGTCTATGGAATACTGGATTCGGATATGATAGTTCTACTGATGATTACAAGATTGTGCAAATTTCTTATTATTCTAAGGCAGGTAGTAGCTATTCTTTAGTTGATGTGTATTCTGTAAAATTCGGCCTTTGGAAACGGATCGGGAGCTCTCCTAACAATAACGCCGTTCCTAAGAGTTCCGGTGGGGAAGCTTTTGTCAATGGGGCTATCCATTGGTTGTCTATTAGAAGAGACTCTGGTTATCCGTCTGTGATTGTTGCTTTCGATTTTTCTACCGAGGTCTTTAGTGAGATTCCCATTCCTGCTAATGTTAATGATGATGACAAATTTGTGTCTAATAGTCTTTGTGATCTTGCTGGGTGTTTGTGTATGGTAGACACCCGGAGGCATTGTTCTGTCGTTGATGTATGGATGATGAGAGAGTATGGATTGGCCGATTCTTGGACCAAATTTACTGTTGATTCCTGTGGCAGGTGGGGTATATCTGCACCTTTGTGTTTTATGGGACACGGTGAGATTGTGTTGTTCGCTAGTGACCAGATTGTTGTTGTGTATAATATCCAAAAGAGAACAACAAGGGATATGGCGGTTGATGGAGCTCGTGCTTCTTTCTGGCATGGAGCCAGCTTCGTGGACAGCCTTGTCTCGCCCAGCTCAGCGAACCGTATCGAAGTTGTAAGGATCAAGTGAACACGTCAACAGTCGAGAAGGTTCGAGAACAGACTTGAGCCTGAATCGGTTCTGTTATTCAGTGCTTGTTGCTGTTTTTCTGGAGTGTTGTTGCTACTTTCTGTCAATGTGTTTGCTGCTTTCCAGTGTTTGATGTTGCTGTCCAGTATTTGCTGCTGCTTTCCAGGATTGCTTTGCTGCTGCTTTTCTGGATTGCTATTGCTACTTTTGCTTATTGCTATTGTTGCTATTTAGGCTTGTTGTTGCTGCTTTTGCTGATTATTGTTGCTGCTATTTAGGATTGCTGCTGCTGCTTATAAATAGCAGCACACACACAGTTCATTGTATCAACTTAATTCAATTCAATACAATATGTCTGTTTGTCTGTCAATGGTGCTTTGCGTCAGTCCCGTTTTCTTATTTTTAACAAACCGTGCCGTCATTAGCTGAAGAAAACATTGTGCTAAGAATGTAAGGAACAGGACAGAAGTGTATTCAGAACAAGAAAATGGTTAATGATGTATGCTGATTTTAGATTCAGGTTTGATGTTTATTATACTATTTTGTCTTATAAAGCGTTTGCTTACTTAGTTCTAATACACTGTTAACCTTGTAAAGAGCAGGCAATTTATATTAATCCCAGATATCTCCTGTAGTTTGGAATTCCAGTGAGGAAATAGTATCCCTTACACCCTCGGAATCAAAAAACTATACATCTGTATAACAACTCATAGCATGTCTGAGTCACATTTGAAACACGTGAGGCGTAGGAGGGAATGGGGGATAACCTCCAACCCCATCATAATGTTTGTTTGTCCGTACATGAATCCGATGGCAATTACTTCTAAACTATATTGTAGAAAAAAAGATTAAGAAAATTATATCATAACATATATTTAATGAATTCTTATAATATAAATTTTTTAGTGTCCTTTTAATATAATTTATGAATAATTCGTGGTTACAGTTTGTTATAAAAATGAAATCGGAGATAGATTTTGGACGAAGGTAGCAATTTTTTTAACGAATCTCTAACTTTTCTAATTGCACGTTATTATTATTATCATCAGATCAATTATCGAATTCAATCAGGGATGTAGAAGCTCACATTAATTTGTATAATAGTCTCACATTATGTTGTATTATAAAATTAGATTGACAATTTTTACAAATTAACGAAATTACCCTCACGAAAATATAAACCGACTTAAAAGCCTAGGATTTTTTAACACGTCTTTATGTTTTAGGCAAAAGTTTGGATGAGCGTCCAAAATAAGCCCTATTTTAGACAAGAGTTTGTTGGAGCATGACATCTAATCCGTACGCACCGAATAAGTCAAAAGGACGTGTAGCCTACTGGTCAAGCGTGTTAGATCCACTTTGGAAAAGGATCGGGAGCTCTTCTAACAATAACGCCTTTACTAAGAGTTCCGGTGATGAAGCTTTTGTCAATGGTTATTTATTAGAAGAGACTCTGGTTATCCGTCTGTGATTGTTGCTTTCGATTTGTCTACCGAGGTCTTTAGTGAGATTCCTATTCCTGCTAATGTTAATGATGATGATAAATTAATATATACTAGGCTTTGTGTTCTTGCTGGGTGTTTGTGTATGGTAGACACCTCAAGTCGTTTTGACATTGATGTATGGTTGATGAAAGAGCATTCTTTGGGGCCGTGCGAGAGCAGAGCCCAATTTTGTATAGGAAAATGATTTCAACAGGTTATGTGGATATGATTTTTTCTGTGATCATATTTTTTTACATATATTATTATTTGGGTCCAATTTTATAATTTCCTACAACTGTCGTGTGAAAGAGTATGGATTACTAGATTCTTGGACCAAATTTAGTATCATTTCCTGGGCACCTTTGTATTTTATGGGGGACGATGAGATTGTGTTGTTTACTACTAGCCACATTGCTGTTGTGTATAATATCAGAAAGAGAACAACAAGAGATATGGCGGTTGATGGAGCTCGTACTTCTTTCTATGATGGACACACCTTCGTGGAAAGATTTGTCTCACCCAGCCCAGCCAACCGTGCGGGCTTTAGCTGAAGAACAAGGAATGCTATGCAAAGTGTATGAACTCTTGATACCAGGACATGACAAGTGGATTTGGAACAAGAAATTGGCTAATGGTTTATGCTGATTTTAGATTCAGGTTTGGTGTTTATTTTACTATTTTGTCTTATAAAGCAGTTTTCTTACTTGGTTCTAATACACTGTAACCTTGTAAAGAATCAATGCAAGATATATCCTGTAGTCTGGAATTGCAGTGAGGAAACCAGCATCAGTTATACCCTTGGAATTGAAAGAATGATATATCTGGTTCTCGTGTAACAACTCATAGCATGTCTTTAAAAGATTGGTAGTGAATTTATCCAAAAACTTGATTTGAAAAATACTTTATGCATATTCCACGGCATGCTCAATTCGAAATCATTTCACCTCATTTTAAAGATTTTGATAACTGTTCACGTTCCGAGAGGGGACACTAGCTTCTCACTTCTTAGATCTGTTAAACAGACTAATACACTCCAACAGCTTGAACCATCATGTCCAGAATAACTCGACAGAGTTGGCTCTTCAGGATCTTTGAAATTCTTTGCTAAGGTCTGCAAGAAAGTTGCTTAAATACTGTAATATGACAAGCTCACGATGATGTGGTATTGTTTACCTAGAAGGATCGATCGGCAGCAGTTGCAAAAACAAGATTACAGCAGTAAAGATTTATTACATAAGAAGGTGAAGTTATCAGTGAAAAGTTTACATCGTGTTCTTGTATATTATGTACAGAACACGGATCTGGATTTCGTTAGTAAATCATGGTAGCATCACACATCCAGCTTCCCATGTCCGGAATGAAGGTGGAGAGCTTGATCAGGGACAATCTGAAGCACCCCTATTTGTTTTGCCAAGATTCCGAAAATCAGTATTCTGAAATCCGAGCATAGAAATATGATCCAAAAATGCACACTAGTAAGAAATAAAGCAAAGAAAATCACCATCTTGGGGAAAAGGTGATATCAACTCTAGTCATAGCGAAACATGAAGCTAAAATGTGCAGAAATGTACGACAACGAAATAAAAGAGAAAGCATCTGACTTCTTATTCCTGGTTTCTTTGTCATTGTTTTTTCTTGACTAGTCACGCCCTATCTGCTATCACTTGAGAACATTTTCTCATTGTTTCCTAGAATCTTAAACTTTCTTTCACTTACCTAATATTTTTACCATGGATATGTATGTGTTTGTACTTGTCTTTTTGATAAGTGTTATCACCCCGCAAAGACAAAATGTTGCAACAGAATCCTAATTTTCCTGTGTGCAGACAACGCAGCTAGTCAGAAACTAACAAGCACGTCATGACCCCTTCACCATGTGCCTCAAAGAGCAGCGCGTATACCCGGAAATTTGCAAATGTACCCAAGCAAAGCGGCGACAAATACTACTGTAGTATGCCATAGGGTGAGAGCTCTACGAGTGCTTTTTCAAAACACTGATCCAAATCAACAGTTACAACTACAAGTAATCATATGAATTCATGTCAATGATCAAGCCAGTTAAAACCAAACAACCAGCACATCGAAACTGAAGGAGCTAAGTTACGATACACAAAGATAGATTTGGGACGAAAGTAGTAACTTTTACGCGCAACTTTAGTTTGCCTGATTGCATTTTACTATTATCCACCATCAGATCAATTATCAAATGCAATCTGGGATTTTGAAGCTCACATTATTTCATATAACCATACACTAGGTAGTATTATAAAATTAAGATTGACATTTTTCGCGAATTTAAAAAATTATCCATACGAAATATATAAGCCTAGGCTAAGTCTTTTGGCACTTCTTTGTAGTTTTATGCAATATTTTAGATCTTACCCTACGGACTCCATATTTATTCGGCGGACGTATCAATGCATCACCCACCTAATGACGGGTTATTATTATTAATGAGGGACAACTACACTAAAATATTATCGCCCACTAATGAGCGAATTATGTTTTAGAAAAATTATTCGGACAAGTTTGATTAGGATTGATCGGACCCATTCATTTTGTACAGGTGGACAAAGGTACCCGGTTGAATGAGGAGATTAGTAGGGAATGGAGGAGAGGTTAAACCCTAGCAAATCGTAGAGAGATGGTGTCTCTTCTCTTTTTCCTCATCCCAAATTTGAATTTGGACTGAAAATGAAAAAAACTACGTTACCATGTCCCTGCAAAATCAGTTGGCAAGTGCATGTGCTTATCGAAAACATGGCGTGCTCGAGTTCGTCATTCAGCACCTGATTTCACGCAAAACCCAAACACAAAAACGTCTCGTCCTCCTGTCAGAGAGTTGTCTCTGCCTCCACACCGTTAACCCCCCCTGTTGACAATATTAAACTCAATTCCGAAGTAAATATTCGAGAAGGACCTAATTGAGTAAAGAAATATCTAGATGACTGTTTTGCAAAGAGAAGTAATGGCATGAAGTTGCAGCCGCAACTAATGTTGAAGATTCAGCCGCAACAAATCAGTAGCAAAGCAGCAGCATGTACAGCCAACAGTAGCAAAGCAGCAGCATGTACAGCCAATCAGCCAAAGTCTAGAGAAATCTAGAGGCGGCAGCAGCAAATCAGAAACAATGCAGCTAACATACTGGAGTGACGGCAGAATGAAGAAAAGAAATGGATCAATCTTGATTGTTCAAGAATGTCGGCTCAAGTGATTGGCTCAAGAGGAAGCTAGAACAGTCCATGCAGCTCATTCTTCCTACCGACCTAAGTAGCCCACCGACATTAGTAGTCTATAAAAGGCACGCTAGTCTGATGTCTTGGTAGAGTTGAAGAAAAGCAATTCAATAGAGTGAAGTACAGCAAATCAATAGTGTGCAGCAGCAGCTAGCAAAGAGCGAGAGCACAGCACTACAACAAATTTGCCGAACAAAGTATCGGGTTGTTATCCGTTAGAAGATCTTCAAATGCCTATGAGACTTCAATTAAGAGCCTTAAAACAAACCATGTGAGTCACATGAGCTTCTTCAAGTTTTATCCTTCAACGGTTCTGCCGACCTGCTATCGGTCAGTTTTATGTAGTCATCTCATCCACTTGTTACGGTATGTTGGGCACTAAATGTGCAGTCCTGCCCTGAGGAAAAATTGGTGAAGCAATAACACTGGAAGCAACTGGCAGGACGATATCACCCCTTCCTCATAAACCTGAGTATATATTTCTATAAACAAACATTTTTCTCGTGCCTCCATAGATTTAGAGGAAGAAAACACGACCCTCTATGCTCGAAATAGCATCGAAAATCCTATGTTAAACCATCATATTCTCTTCAGTTTGACACATATACATTTTGTCATGCCTTGCCTGCATTTTAGCCATATCGTATTAATGTTGATTAGCTGTGAATTTATTCTGAATTACTGACGTGACATAGGCATGGATTAAAATTGTTACAGACTCATTCCTTTAGCTGCAAGTATGTCCTCAGTCGTAGCTAGGTGAAATTACGCAATTGTTTATCTTCGAGTTGCAATCAATTAGAAGAATAAGGGAAATAATTCAGATTATAAACATATTGAGAGCTTGTGAACATACCTATGATTACTATATTGTATATGATATCAAATGTCAAACATAACTCAATTAAATGGACAATAATTACTATGTATTTCATACTATAAGATATATCATGTCAGGTTAAAACAAGAAAATGATAAATAAAAAAATTAGCAATTATTTAAGCAGCAACAATCTCAAATTAGTATAAAAAATTATCTCTTGTACGTGATATTTACATAATTAACCTATTTTTAAATTGCTCCATAGTAAGAGATTTTATGTGAAAATAAATAAATCAATTGATATAAATTAGTTTGAAATAATGACTGGTATACATTGTCCTTATAATATTTATCAATTTTTTTTATTAATCTTTATTAAATAATGAAAGTACTTAACATTTTTAGTATCCAAATTTACACTGATGTATCCAGTCTGTATAGTTTTAAATTACACAAAAATTAGCCTGAAAGAATACATTAGACTTTTAGTGATTTATCCGTATAATATGTTTTACTTTTTGTTTTTAAATTAATTTGTCTTATTAGTAAAGTAATTTATTTGTGATATGATGGGCGTTTGAATTATTTCTTCCTATCAGATGATTTCGATGTCATGCAGTTCTAAGTTCATAAGTTCTCCATCGCTGAATATTATCAAAGGAGATGCAACCAGGGCCGGCCATTGCTTTAGGCCCCCATTGCAAAAAGGTCCCTAATTAATATATAATCACATGTTAGTACTCCATTTTCCCTTTGATTCGTTATAAATTTCAAATTTCACTTTTCGTGTTTGTTTGTATATTGTAAAGTAGAAATACGAAATATAGTTACGACTGATCAAGCTGAATAAGTAACAAGAGATTATGATAAATCTAGATGATGAAAAAATAAAATTGGATATTCATTTATTTAAAATTTAGGAAAGGAGAAAAACAAAGGCCTAATTTTCATAAATTGCCTAAGGCCCCAAACTATTGGGCCGGAAAACAATAAGAAAAATAATACTATTGACCGTTTTGTGTTGTGTCGATTTTGCATGATTTTAATGAGATGACCCTAGATCCTTACCAGCCTTATATGTTCGGTTGTTCGAGCAAACCGTGTTGTGCAACTTGGTATAGCGATTTTGAATGATCGCAATGGCTAACAGTATCGACATGTCTGGTCAATTCACTTAGGTGTTGATTGGATGGGAGGATTCTGTAGCCAACAGTAGGGTGTTGAAGTATGTTGTCACACGAGAATCTGTTCTTAAGGTGCCCGAAGGTATGATGCTTCTGTCCATATACATACTGCTTTCACCACTCCTCACATACCGCATTTACATTCACCCACCCCCTTCACCCTTTACCAATACAAATTTACTTTTATCTCCAACTGGCTAGGTTGTTATTACTTATGCGACAGTGGCTACTACAATGAGTGGGGTTACAATACCGCAAGTCTGGTATCACCTAACTAAATAGCAAACCATCGACCCCGTGACATCGCGAAGTATTTTAATATGAAGCACTCTAAGGGTAGAATCAGAAACTAGTGTCTGTTCCAGAAAATTAAGTCTAGGTGGGGTTTTTTATGTAGTCACATATTCTACCCGAGAGCCGTTAATAACAAGGTCATCCTTGCTTGTTGTTCGTTGTTGCATAATTTTATGATACAAGAGATGTTGAACTTTCCGCTAGACGATCTTCTTGAGCCCCAACCCCCGGAGAAATGATGACATCAACCAGTCGCCCCTACGCCTGAATGGACAGACTAGGGAGATGGATTGGCACATGGAATGTGGGACTATCGTCGAATTATTTAGTTATGAACTATATCCGGGTGTCCAACTAGAAATTTGTTGTATTTTTATATAATGTTGTGTTGTATTATTTCACTTTGGACCATGTATTGTTTTCTATATTGTACTCGACTTGACCTAACGTGACGTTATGCATTTGAATTCCTATTTGTTAGCATTGTATGCTAGTATCAGACATGACTCTTAAATGTAAACCAGCTATCTGTATCATGTTAGATTTACTCCATTGGTTTTTGTTAACAAATGTTATCCTCTATGTTTGCTGGTTTTATGTTCATGCTTGATCTATGTTCGTGCATAACCTTTAAGCAGATGGCCCCGACCAAAAAAAAAAAAAAAAGCTACGACATGCTCTAAGACGTAGCCAAGAAATCAAAGTGCTTCTGGACTCCTGGACAAGAGACTTTATGTTTAGGGCTTGCGCGTGATCTTGTTAATGACGGTCACAAGCTCATGAGCGGTTGGAAACCTGGAACATTCCAGCTAATTGCTGATAGCATGCGCAACACCCTGACTAATTGTGCTGTTGGAGGAAACAATGTTGAAAACAAGTTGAGCGCGTGTAAGAAAGTTTACACTACTATGTACGACATTCGCATGCAGAGAAGGTATCGTTCATAAGATGACTATGGAACCAGAATTTCCATTCGGTCGAAGTAAGAAACGTGTCCAGTTACGAGTTTGTATACCTTTTTTTGCGTCTCCTCAACGAAGTTGCGATTTTTTTTAATGAGTTTCCCCTTTAGTGTAACAGACACACATCGATGATACAAGTATTGCAACCACGATGCCAATGAATTAACGACTGTGGTTTTTGCTCGATAGTTCTTAAGATTGTTTACTAGTGTCAATAGATGTGCACAGATGTTGGAAGTATATGTAGGTCGACTTTTTAGTTGGATAGTAACTACTTTAGTTCTTGACATATGGTTACATGCGAGTCCGTAATTGATGAAATTTGCATGCGTAGGTTACAGAATGGTCGATCCTCTCATAGATAATCATATGGTGTACCATGGCAAATGGACGTTGCACATGAGAAACTTTGCTTTAAGCACTAGTTGGGCAGACCATACCGATAGGTGTATACCTAACTTTGGAAGTGTAGAAAGAGAAGGAAAATGTGACTCTATGTAAACATGTATTGAAACCTGTGAAGCACGGGTACTATGTCCCTTGCGTGTATCGCGTTGAGGCCGTCCTCGATACGCGCGGGGACGTAACTGATATGTCCCCGTGCGTATTTTTTTTAAAACTAATTTAAAAATATTAAATAATAAAAAATATATTAAAAAATAAAAAATATCATATTTTATCATATTAAATATATTAAAAAATATTAAATAATA
>JAYMSH010000610.1:0-10427 GCA_036897905.1 Aragoa cleefii | reverse complement strand
CAATCTTGCATCTTTTCTTCCACCAAGCTGTAAATTTTACGATTTTGGAGAAGCTGCTGTAAACTTTCTGATTTGGAGAAGATAAAGTCGATTGGAAATTCATATTATTGGTCAAAGTGAAATGGTAATGATTTAAAATAAAACAATGATGTTTACATTAAAAATGGTGATGATTATGCATAAATAACTGATCCTTGCAGATAAAACAAATAATGTGATGGTTATGCATAAATAAGCTATGTTTGAAATTAAAAATGTGATGGTTATGCATAAATAAGTGATGATTGAGATTAAAAATGTGATGGCTATACACATACATAAATAATCCTTACACATAAACATACAATATGATGTTTATAGATAATTGATAATTATCAATAAATAACTAATATTTAGTGATAAACATGACATATTTAATACAAACAATCATATATTTAATCTTAACATTTAGTAAATTAACGTAGAATATTTATGACTTATACAGATACGAGTAGGCTAATCATCACATATTTAATACTAACAATTATATATTAATCTAAACAATCAATAACTTAACACATAATATTTATGACTTATACAAGCAGACCACCCATCACATATTAAATATTAACAATCATATATTTAACCATAACCATCAATAACTTAACATAAAATATTTAACATTAAGTAACATCACAATATGATATTTATAAATAAGTGATGTTTGAGATTAAAAATGCGATCGTTCATTACAGAAAAACAAATAATGTGATGTTTTCGCCACGAAAAGTTTCATATGATAAATATATTAAATTAAATGATTAAACATCAATTATTTTAGCATAAACATTAATATTATGATTGTAATATAAATATCATGTATTTTAAGTTCAACCATCACTCATTTATATTTAAAAATCATTTATTTAAGTGAATATAATTATAACTCCCAACAAATTTTTTTTTGTCTTCCTCAAACTCATGCTGCTGCTGCTTCTTTTTCCTCTTCACCACCAACCAGCCAACACCACCATCAGTGCCAAACAACCACCATAACCAGCCACCACCACCATCACCACAAAACACCAAACAATGTCAAACCGTCGCATAAATCGGATTCACACCATAAAGTAGACTAGGAGCCGATAACGGAGCTCGAAATTGAGCTCCAATGACGGTGCTCGAAATAAAATTCCATTAAAGCTCGATTTCGAGCTCCTGCTTGGATTTCCATAGCAAACGAAGTGAACGATATGTTTTCCAATGAAATCTCCACCACCGGAATCCATAGAGGACTCCATGGTTTTGGCGCTTTAAAATGGAGAAGCATATCGATCTGTTTCTTCTCAAAGAAGTAGATCGATGGTTTCTTTTGTTTTTTGATAAAAAAACAGCTCGCGGGTTGGGTTAGCTTGACCCAACCCGCAAGAGTCTATTATATTGGGCTGAAGTTTTATTTAATTGCATTATGACCTCCTCTTTTCTAATGTTTAGAAAACATGGTCTCTCTAAAATTTTACCGGTTAGAATAGTACGTAATATATTAATCAATACAAAAATGATATACGTCGTGATCCCATTGTTATAATCATCTTTTTATTGATTAATATATTACTTATGTTAAATAAGTATTTCATATTCAGTTTTTTAACAAACAACGTCGTTATATCCGGTTGAAAATGACATGTGAACAAATGATATTGCGAACTCTATTATTTAGATTATGGCGGCAGAGCATGGGTACTGTTCCATTGATTCAATTTGATTGCAATGTGCAAAGATGCCTTACTACTAGACTTCCGTTTGTCCTCTATGTTCGGCCTGCAACCCTTACTAGTATTGCAAAGATGCCTTGCAATATTTTTCATCATGAAATATTTGTGTTAAAATTATACCCTTACTATATACCCGTTATTAACATGGCACTGATACCATTATGTGTGTGTGTGTGTGTATTTTAATTCATTCCTAAAATAAAATAAAATAAAAAGAAAAAACTCCAATAGCACACTTAATTAAAACACTCAAATAATCATATAAAGTTATAAAGTACAAACACACGTTCAGTAGTCCGAAAATTTTTCTCAATCACTTGTGGTTGACTAAACAAAATAAAAGGTCTTATCGAAAGAGGCGTAAAGGACATGAACTGCTATCGATGATGAGTCTCGGAATAAATTGTCACAACCAGACAGCAAGAAACGACTGAGGCCACGTAAGCAAAAAAGAGTAGGGTTTGAAAGAAAAAAAAACAAAACTTTTCCTCTACGTTTCCTTGTCGTTTCCAAAAAGTTGAAATACGTTTGACCGGCGTATTTTGGCGTTTTTCATTTTCGAAATGTTTCCGAAACGGGAACGAGTAGGTGCTAGGTGTTTCCATGCTTCATAGCTCTTATGTCATGAAATAATACTTCATGAATTTACTAAAATGTTGTGATATTCCTAACCCTAACCTAAATTAAACACGAGACCCAATCATCGATTAAGAACATTGCAAATTATTTACATTCAAATAAAATAAATGTGTTTTAGTTTGTAAAAGATATAATATATCGATATCATTCTTACCTTGAACTGATAACGATTATACTTATGTTTGAATCTTTTTTAACCATCACATTGTTTTTCCGCACTTTATTTGCTATTCTTCCAGGTAAATTAAGTTCCTGGTATCTACAACCATTATTTACTTTCACATTTTATTTTGTGATTCCATCATGTAAATTAAATTATGTGCATTCCATATTCTAATCATTTTGCATTTACCATCGATTTGCTTTTCCGCATGTGGTGGTTCTTTATAGTGAATTAGATTATTTACTCTCCTTATTATATTCGTGTCGTGTCTATAGTTATATCATGTTTCTCGCACTTTATTCTGGATTCATTCGGGTAAGTCCAATTCCATTATTTTCGTATGTATTTTCACGCTTTCTTTCGAGATTCTTTCAGGCAAACTAATTCCGTACTTGTCGTATGATAAATGCTTCACTCCTATTTTATTTTGATTAAAGATTAAGCAATATTCCTTTTACAAAAAGTGGTATATTATTTCACCTACTAAATCTCAACCCATATCTTCAACCAATAATGTAATCCATTTGGAAAATGTCAAATACTTTATGTCAATACGAAAAAATATTTTTCCTACATTTGATGATCTTTTTGAATAATAGAAAAATAAAATTGGTAAATGACACTTTATAGTTTATAGTACAATTTTCTCATTTCCTTTTTTTTTTTCATGTAATATTATTACGTCTCCTTTTCATCACTCTTCACCTTCTTTTTCTCAAATTTATTCTCAGAACTCTCTCTTCAAAGATTTTGTTAATTAGCCGACTCTTCTCTCTAGCTGTCACTCTCTATACGCGCTAGTTTATACGTGTCGGAGAGTTGTATTTACGACGCCGTTCCATTGCCGACGATCGATCGGCGACGATCTTGGAAATTGCTGGTGAGTGAGCTAGTTTTTGTTCACTATGAAATGTTTGATCACAGATCACTTGTCCTCAAACCCTAATGCTTGTGTTTACTTTTTCAATTTTTGTTTTCCTACTGCATTAGCTAGTGATCGTTCTGTTAGTGATGATTATGTATATTTATTTATTTTATTTTATGTGTAAACTATGAAAATTGTATTAGGTTAAGAGAATGTTGTTGATTTTAGTGTAATGGTCCTTGTTAATTGTATTGACATATTGGAAGTAAATCCATGCAATACTGGATCTATTGTTAACTAGTTCGTGGAATCGAAGGTTATTGCCTTATTAGTACTTCAAGGATTTTTAAGCATGAATGTTATGACATTTGTTGGTTTTTATCCGTGATTTGAGGTGTGAGGCACGAAGAGTTTAATGATTTTGGCATCTATTGTAATTTTTCATCTGAAAGTAGATTTTGTGTAGAAATTTTTTTGTGGATGATATCTAGTACTGATGGTTTCATGTGGTTACGTAAATCACATTTACGTATTATGGTGAGCACGTGTCGTATGGGTTGGTACATTGTAGATGTAGCAAGCTTTTGGAAAAACTTTAGATAAGTGCAAATGGAAACTCATGTGATCGAGCGGATGGATTAGTTATGCGGGAAAGATACATAGCTGGTGTAGATTCTGAATTATAACTTTTTGAAGCGAATCCATTGATTGTAATATAGAATAGTTGTACCACCTACATTGCTAAGCTGCTGAGAGAAGATAAACGAAACACATAATCTTTTTTCTAGTAAAAAAACCAAGCTTGAAATGTTTGTTGACAATTCTATGATCTTAATTAAGATGCACCTATTTTACTTTTGTGGCACGATGTGCACATAACTATGAATCAAAGTACATATACTTATGCACACATACTCACAACTTCTATATAAGTATTCTGTTTCTCTAGCCATTAAGTAAGATACCCTCATCTACTGACAACGTTAACTTCTTTCCTAGTAACTATTAGACGTAGTCGATGCAAAAGTACTCGCATCTATGAACAAAATTTAATCTCTTTTCCAGTTAGTAATCAGACTATATGTCCATACACTAACTTATCTATCGTAATATGTAATTATTTTGCAGAATGTTATGCTATGTTTCTGGTTACGTGCATTGGTTCGTTCTTTATGATCATCCTTCTGTACAGTTCTGCAGAGGAGCCATTTTGAGTTGCAAGCCTAGATGCCTGTTGCTAATCTCAGCACAAGTGGAAATCTGAATTCAATGATATCAGAAGAAGGAACAGATTCCCTCGACAGTTTCATCAAACAAGCTATCAGAAAGGATCATCTCCTCCCTTTCTCAAGGACGAGTGATACTCCAGTGCCATGGATTCAGTTTCTTCATGCCTTGGAAAAGCCACGTTCAGATAAACTTGAAGCTGCAGACATTCAAAGTATGTTGTTGAAATAACTATGATGGATAGTATTCTGTTCCGATCTCTTTTTTTTTTTTTGTGCAAAAACTTTGTTTACCATCTGAGTGTAATGATCATTGAAGGAAAGAAAGGACCCAAATGTTGTGGAACTTGTGCACTTGCCGAATGGTACACTGACATGGGCCATGACAGTATCTAAAAAGATTGACCAAATCATTCCTAAGATATGAACTAGTATTCGGATAATTGTATACACACGACCACGGTTATACCTGTTTCTAGTACCGTAGATAAAGCCCACTAGATATTTACAGCTTCCATAGATTGGGCTATATGCCAAAGCCCATGGTAGGCGGCCCTTTGAAAAGCTAGGGTTCTCTTTTACCTACCCCCAATGGTGGATTTTATGATATTTAAGCTCATTACATCACTTCACAAGCCAAGCCTGCCGTTCATTTCAACAACGACCACCCGCACCCTGCCCAGTTTTGTTATTCATGAAAACCTCTCCACTGTGGCAACTGTAGTTAAAGACGGAATCTTGTCCCCACCCTCAATCTATTATTCCCAAATTCTCCGTTCTCTTGGCTGCTGACTATTGAAGCGGACTACCCGAGCGAGAGAGAACTGAATTCTGTTTTTATCGAGGTCTGATCTGGTGAAATATTTTTTCATGGTTTCCATTTACCCTCAGTTATGAGAGTCCTGCTCAGTGCCACTTTTGGCGGGTATCTAGGATGAGTCTGACATGTATCCGAGTCTAATATGTGTCAAACTGATGTACTTTCTTTCTTTCTTTTTTATTTTTTCTTTTTCTCCCTTGCCTCATAGAGTGGATCTTGATGTTCATTGGTCATATCTAAAAAATGTTGTTCCATTTAGCAGATGGAAAATCCTACGTGTCTTAAAAGTCTATAAACAACATTTTTGCTTTTTCTTGATTTTCTTCTTTTCCTATTGCAGGTATCCCTGGTTGGCCCTTGCTGACTCAGAGATTTGAAATGCACAAGTGTGAGAAGTGTTCCCAGGAGTTCTGTTCAACAATTAACTACAGGAGACATATGAGAGTGCACCGTCGATCTTTAAATGTCAATACGGTAAATAGTTGTCCAAAGCTTTATCAGCACACACACAATTTCTTTTTGTTCTTTTCTTCTCCTTTTCTTTTTCTTTTGATGATTGTATTGATATATATGGATAATTTCTATGATAAGGTTGAAACTGTTTCTGTTTATATGGATAATGTCTGGTAAGATTGAAACTCTTTCTGATTGTTAACACTCTAATTTTTTGGCCATGCGTAGGAGTATTGCATAAGTAGGGACTTATTGGCTGCATTTTGGGACAAGGTATTTAGTTTCCTTGCACATTCATAATGTTTCTGCTGCCTCCATTGTGTTCTGACTGTAATTACGGTTTGGATTGCAGCTGTCATTGAAGGAAGCTAAAGAATTAATATCATTTGATGAGGTGATGCTAAAGGTAATCTCAATTTCCATTCTTATCTGTGTATGCTGTGCTTCTTTGTTTAGGGTAACATGTGACCTAAAATCTAAAGAATGAGCGTCTGTTGTCTGAAAATGGATAAGGCAGTTCCTCTCTGTCCCTGCTTATCTTATAATGTGCGATGTAGGAAAATACGGTATTTAAGAACAGTGTTGGCCATGTAAAAACACGGTATTTAAGAACAGTGTTGGCCATGTAAATCCTTACTTTATCCTCTCTTTACATTATGTTGATAATCACAGTCCAATCAGTGGATAACCTTTTGTTTTGCTACCCATTGATTTAGAAGTCTGGAATTACTGTTTTCTGTTTCTTCTCAATCCAATTTGATTGTGTAAGATTTTCAACTTCATAACGGTACTTATCTTGTAGTTAATTAGAAATCTAGGTGGTAACGTCTTTGCTTTCTTGTCGCAAGTACTTGTCTTTACGATAATGTGCATTAGTAGAAATCTTATATGTTTATGCATTATACTCTTCAGGAAGTTCCTGCACCAAAAATTATAGATGCTCTGGCGTCCTCTCTTCAAACAACGGATATTTGGTCTTTTCCACAAGTTTACGTGAAGGCTGGATCTACACTTTTGGTGAGATGCATTCTCTTGCTTGTGCATATTGCAACCCAGTCAATTAGCCCCACCTGTTAGGTCTGGCATCTCCTGTGTTTTCATAAACTTCTTTATTTTCAGGATATCATCCAAGCTAGGCCTTCCAGACAACCAATATCATCATGTGACTTGTTTAGGATCCTTGATGATGCTGCTGAGGGAACATTTTTATGTGCTGGAACAGCCGAGTCTGTGGGAAAATTCATTTTTGAGGGAGCAACTGCTAATAGCTTGGCGTTGAGGAACTTGGTTGCTAGTATCAGCTTCCTATTTGAACAGCAGCTGGTATTCACTCTTAGTTTCTTCCATTCAGCTGTGACTATGTTTAGCTCTCTAGTACCTGTCAATCTACATACCGCCTGAAAGTCTTGTTTGTAGGTTATCTATAAGAACCTGATGTATTTTGCATGAAGCAGAAAGGATTACAGGACACATGCATATTTTTTGTCCTTTTAGTTTCAATAAGACCTTTACTTCGGTTGCTTATTAATTAACACAATAGCTTTAAATGTTTATCTTTAATCGACCACTTCATCCTTTATTTTTGGATGCTGTGAGTCCGTCAGATGTCATCTTGTCTCCCAAGTGACCAATCTGATTAGTGATTTTGACTGATTTCTATTTAAATTGCTTGTCTTTTTGTAACCAGGTAAAAGGATGGTTTGCGGAGAAAGATGCTGAAGCTTTAAGATGGCAGAAGATACTCATGGAAGAGGAGGAAGCTGCACAGAAAAGGTAGGTTATTTAGGATAGTTTCTTACATATTGAAGTGATGTTCTTTTCTTGCCGGACAGTTGCGTACATATATAGTTGAGTTGATGTTCTGTGGGAACATTGTTATAACAATTTCTTTGTTATGCCAGTTTTTATAGACACCATTATAAATGTCCTTTATCCATAAATCTCAATAATACATTTAGCTTAATTATACACCATATTAACTCCATTATTAGATGGACCCGTAGGTAGGGAAATTCTGGAGCTCTTCACTTTACTATATCTATAATTGCATATATGTACGAGCTCGCTACTAGGGTGTACTCGGGCGGGTATGGGCAGGTCTGTACAAAAAGAGAAACAACCCAACTCGACATAGGCGGGTTGTTCAAAAAGGTTTGGACCGATTTTTTGAACACCTCTACTCAATAAAGCAGTTGATGGATCTGAGAGGGTGGGTGAGAGTTTATCACTAAAATAAAGTCATGCTGAAATAGTGGCCGTATCAATTGAAATCGTTATCCAATAGCTTAGAGTTCAGTAATTTGAATAGAGTAGGTTGTTGGCCCAATAATTTCCCACCACAGCTTGTATGGATTTTTATTCCTCTTCTGATGATTTTGTCTTGATATGCACTTAGGCAAGCAGAGATTTTGGAGAAGAAAAGACAGAAAAAGCTTCGCCGGAAGGAACAGAGAGTGAAGGAGATTTATGGAAACTATGAAGCTTCCATTGCAGCTGATTCATTAGATGCGCCAATCTCCGCTGAAGCATCTGATCTTTCATCCCCACCTGATCTCACTTCACCCGATGTACCCGCAAACCTTGATTCTTTGTTGGAATCCTTGCAATTTGAATCAGACACAGATATTGAAGCACAACTTTAGCACATTAGCCGAGACGATACTGAGACCACTGAAGCCCAGATTACGAATGGCTCCAGACAATTGACTGCCAATCACTGGCAAGTTCCAAAGTCACAACGAGCGGGTCGGGCTAGACTTCATGTAGGCCAAAACCATCATACATTTAAACGTGAGCTAGTACACCAGCAAGGCCCATCTAGAAACCGGGCTCAAAAGAACGGAAGCCAAGTCTGGACAAAGAAATACAAAGTTGACAGTGACGCTAACAACTTGAATCCACCAGTTCTAGAGGAAGAAACCACTCCACAGATTGAAGAGACCAAGTGTGAGGAGGTGATGATCGGGTCTATTCCTATTCCATTGAAAAGTTCTGTTTCATCGAAGCAAGAGAAGAATGATACAGAAAAGCAAGCCAAAGCTGATGCTTTTCAACCTGCCGCCAACCGAGTGGCTTCTAAGCATTGGAGACCCGTGAGCCGCGGTGAAAATAAAAACTCCATGCCAGTTGATAGAGAGAACAAGGATTCTGAAGGGGGTGCTGTTCTGGAAAATGTTCATAGCCAAATTGTGTCTAGTGAAAATTGTACGCTTTTACAGTCCACCAGCTATGGTTTTCATAACCCGGAGGAGCATCGTGAACTGTCAGATGGCAATGTTCAAGAAGGAAGTTTGCCATTTTGCACTACAACTGCAAAAGAATTTCTCGCAAGAAGTATGTCTCTTTTACTTTAGTCTGCTTTAAATATAACGTGTTTTGTTAGATAAAAGATCATAGATTTTGTGGCTTAAGTTCATCCACATGTAATGGCAGCATACCTGTGCGGAAATTTTTTCATGCCCCATGTGCATTGCATTGTTAAGCGTAAATATGTTGTACAGTACAACAGAACTAGGCAACCTGTACAACACATTTATGCAACATGGAGCAAAATGCCCCATGGGGCACACAAGAAATTTACATGCATGTGAGTCCATTTGTTCCAACCTTCAAGGTGACGTGATGAATTACAACCACAATGTCTAAAACAACTTGATTTAGGATTTTCGCTATTGATGTCTATTCTTCATCATTGTCATTTGGTGACATGAACCATTCTATTGTGAGAGCAGGGTGGAAAGAAGCTGTCTCAGCAGACTATGTGAAATTAGTGCTTTCCTCACCCCCTGAGCCTGCCGGGTCCATTCAGCGCGACCAATCAGCAGACTCACAGGCATCAAACATCCAGAACCGCAGTGTTCTTGGTAATGCGGAGAACCAGGTTGGTAGAAATGCTCAAGTTAAATATAGAAAAAAGCCGGAAAAGGAACTGAAAATCAAATACATACCCAAACAGAAAGCATAGGATACAGGAAAGTAAGAATATGCACAGTTTGTTTTAGTTTATAAGCCGCTGTCCGCTTAGCAGAGGTTCCAGTTTTCACCAGTGGTCTTGTGTCAGCAAATCGGAGTATGAATCTTTTTAGTCACTTAAGGACAGGATGTAGCTTTTCTTTTTTTCTGATTTCTCAGTGATATATTGCTGTAATAATTTTGGGTTGTATCATTGCGGATTGGTTTAGGCTGTATGAAAATCCCAGTTATTACAGAATCGATGATAGTTACTACAGTACATTCTTTGTTGGAAAAACGTTCTCCTGCTTTTTGGAGTTTTACTTGATGGAGTTTATTTTCCTGATAATTTGCTGTTTCATTCAGTTGGATTTGTTCATGATTTAACTGTTAGATTTTGGTTACATGTTATGGTTCCTTTTTGTTGCAAATTGGTAGCCTAATTATATGCTGACCACAGTAGTTAGTGACAGGTTGAAGCCAATTTTTGGGGCCATTTGGTATTGAGAATTGAGATTGGCTTAAGTTATTAAAAAATAGTTTTGATGGTGAAATA
>JAYMSH010000609.1:0-10429 GCA_036897905.1 Aragoa cleefii | reverse complement strand
TATAACTGTTTCCTGGTTTTACTTAGTTGTGCTTCAGTTGTGTATTATGGGTGATTATTAGTGAAGCTGCTACATAGCTCTGCAAGGTTATAATTCGTTCTAACTTATTAAATGTCGAATTCAATTCAGTTCAGTTCAGTTCGGCTAGTTCATGTAGAAAAACTCTATTAAATTCAATCTAGTTCAGTTCACTTTAAATCCAATAAGTTCAGTTCAGATTCTATTAGGCGAAGTGAACAGATATGAGAGGAAGATGTGTACATTGGAACTGTGAGATTGTAACTCCAAAAAAGTGTTGTTTCTATTTTCCCACAAATGTTAAGATGCTCCATTGGTATTGTGTTGGTCAGGTGTTTCAGTCTGCGTAAAAACGTCCATCATCGCCCTACTCCGGCATACCCGGGGAGCGCTTGGTGCACAGAGTTTGCCCTTTTTACGAATTACATTTTAGCTTCCTGTGTCATGCATAAATCTTAATGATGTGTTGTTTTTACATAGTGCTCATTTGCAAAGTTCGAGTTTATAACTCTCGAATTGCTAGCAATTGAGATGCTTAATTAATCCTTTCTATCAGCCCTTCAGTGGTCTGCTACTTCCTACAGATCAAAACTCTCGAATTGCTAGCAATTGAGATGTTTCATTGATCCTTTCTATCAGCCCTTTACTGATCTACTACTTCCTACAGATAAGTTACCTGTGGTGTAGCGACCTAACAGTACTCGAGTCATGTAGCAACCTAACACTTGACCCTCGCCTCAGTCTCTCAAAATCTCTGAAATTCTCAATTAAAGCCGCAACCTCACTATGTCTCTCGCCTCTTGGTCGCAGTTTCACCATGGCTATGGGTCCTCTCAGTATCTGAATCTATCTTAAAACAGCAATGTTTTTCTTTTTCAGCAGATTTATCACTTGGATAAATCCAGAATCCGATCCATAAAAATTAGGATGGAGAAGCAGACATCCGTAACAACACTAACTTGGAAGCTCATACACAATACAAAGTACATTCCCAAGTCCCAACATCATTTTAAGCGGTCTCACTCTTGCTGGCAATTTTTAAACTTCATTGTAATCAGGATTTCTTCACGAGTGCCTGATACAGTCTTGCGTCACATTCCAATCTCAGCTTTATCTAATTTTCATAAAACTTTGTACCATGTGAGAATAGAAGTTCATAATGTTGTCTCAGATGCCACCTGGAGAACATAACAAGCGATCCGCACCATCACAATAGGCAAGACGCAAAAACAAAATGAGAAAAGAGCAACATAACTAAATATCTTTACAAAGTATTCAGATTACATAATCTGTTGAAAGCAAACTGTTGTAAAGCCAATTCCAGATATAAGGTTTTTTGTATAATACATGATGGCTGACAACAAAAATAGTACTACATGGTAAACAGAGAGAGGATATGGGGACAAACTAGTGATCTAGTCTAACAACATCGCCTTCTACATATGGTTCACTGCAGGTTTGCCCTCACTCCTTTTCGGCTTTGCAACAAAAATGAGATAATTTAAGCCCCGTTTTTAATACCAGACAAACTACTGCAGTAGATTTACTTTCATCCACTATTGTTTCTGGAAGAGGTCTGCACAGAACTGAAGTTCTTCCAATCGACGCCAATTCATATGTTAGATTCATTTACCAGCTCTAAATCACAAGTCAGTGTTACGTGAAAATGATGGCAGTGGCATGCCTTCTTGGGGACGCAAAATAACAAGAATTCCAAACATTCCGAGCATTGGGAGGACAAGAAGCCATTTCAACAACTTGTAGTAATACATATGGAAAGTCAAGGAAAAGTCATCTGAAAAATGAACTCCATTTTTGTCAACCATCTCCGCCACTACAGTTCCAGCAGTTCTTACACCTACAGTGGGAAGTTTAATCAGATGTTTCCCAGCACGATCCAGGACCTGATTTTGCTTAATGGTTCTGTCTCCTTGGTAATTTCCGGGAACCAGCAGACTTACCTGGTATTATTAAGAAAGAAAACATTCAAGAAGCAAAAACTAATGGCAGATATGAGATGCACATCAAAAATTATTGCTTACCGTGACATTATAAGGTGCTTGGGAGCCAGACGGAAAACGATATCTGTCTACAATCTCCACTTCCACCCAGAAGTTCTTGCCTTCTTCATCTCGAAATGCTCGTGATGATGGAGTAGCATAGATCCCTTGGCGATTAAAACGATACACGGGGTTATTTCTCCCTTGGTTAGGTGATCTCCAAGCCTGAAAGTATAAGATTTCTGAGATAATAATCACAACAAAGGGAAATTTGCACTTTGATACCAAAATTTTGGCCCTTTTTAGCCTCCAATCTAGGCTTTTAAAATTTACACTCTGAACTAAGACAAGCTATGAAGCACGGAAACGGATACGTATCCGAAACGGGAACGAGAAAACGGCAAATCTCAAAACATGAGGATACGGATACGTTTATGAAACGTATATTATTTTAATATATTTGATTTATACAAATTAGTTAGATTTTTTAAAGTTAAATATTAAATATTGGACTATTTAATACATGTAAATTTCATTATTATTTGGATAGATACATCCTAATTGGACCATGCTAATAAGAAATGGGCTTTGATTATGCTAATAAGAAATGGGCTCAAACCCTTCTTTGGGCCCAGTTTCTCCAGAAACCCTATTTTCCCTTCTTCGGATCATTCCTCTAAATGTGAGGTTGTCAACAAATGGCATTGGTATTTGGACCCTTGGCATAACCAAATTTTAAATTTTTCTTTCCAGATAAAAACTCGCATGCAATTACATGTTTCTTTACACAACACAGACTGATGTTTTTCTGACCTTGTTTGTTTATCATTCTGGCCCAAATTCAACCCCAAATAACGTTTCTCACCCAAACCATTTGCCAAACAACATCTTGTGGAACTAGATAATAAAACAGAGGTTAGAAGCTTTGAACCGCACATGTATAATCACATAAGCTAACCATTTAACACTAGACCATGAATCATGTGTAATTGAAGCTTCTTTAACACTAGACCATTTAACACTAGGTGAAGTATCCAAAATTTATCAAACAGCTCCTCACATAGTTTAGGTCCATTCATGAGGTACTTGCGGCAGATCTTATTCCACAATGGCACACACATCAAGGAGCCAAACTTTGGACCTTCAATTAGGAAGAGCTTTGAAACCCTAGTCCTAGGATAGCGGTTTCTAGTTGAGCACTGGGAACTGGGGTTACGTTTCTTGCTCTGTAATAGCAGGATAAATTTTAAATTCATTTTTTCCTTGTGCCATATCTACCCTTACTCTATATGTAACACAGTTGCTTGGTGCAAATTTTGAAATGTGAGCTAGGAGATTTTCCTGCCAAAGTCTAGGTACTAAGATGTAATTTTTCGCTAAATCAACTAACAGGCAAAAACAGATGATAGCCACCAATATTGTACCTTAAGTGGATGATGGGGCGACGGAGTTGAGAAACAGAAGACATTGCCATTCATGGTAGACACTATGAGATCAAGATCATCCCCACCATCCACATTGTCAGCCAAAACCATGCTATACCTGTCATGGAACAAGACAAACTTTCTGCTTAACTGAAACATGGCAAGAGTCAAAAGAGGGTGACTAGGTTTTCAAGTCAACTTACGAAGTTTCTCCAATATCCACAACATCAGCACATGATGTAGGTCCATCTATTAGGTATAAATATCCATCAAATGATGTGCTAACAATCGTGAGTCCTTTCTTCTTCTGCCCACGTTTGCTCAAGTCAACTAGAAGAACTTGATTCATTACTCTACCATGCGTTCTGTAAGGGTAGGGCCGTACAATTGATCCATCCTTTCCACTAAGAACGTATATGTTTCCAGATAATGTTGGAATGACAACATCCGTGTGACCATCCCCATCCACATCGCCAATGCTTGGACCCTGGAAAACAAATGTTCATATAGCAGCTATATTGCTACCGAGACCAACTATAATTTGGATAGGTTAATGAAGATAACCTGAGGAAGAAGGCTTTTAAGATGTGTTTCCCAAATTTCTTTTCCTTGTGGTGTCCAAGCAGCAACATTTCCATGGGCATCAGTAGTCACTAATTCAATTTTTCCATCATCATTGATATCAGCTGCAACTACTGCTCCTTGAATTTCAGCCATTTCAAGAGGAAAATTTTCTCTAGTTTTACCTGGATCAGCACATTAGGAGCATAAGACAATATAAAGGAGCATATGAATGTTATTAAGCCAAGTACAGAAAGAGGCCAAGCAACTTATACAACCTGACCACAAACACAAACAATAACAATTTGAGATTACACACACAAATAAACATTCAGTTCTCTATAAATGAATTTCACGGCTAATATATTCTTATCTCCTTCAGGCCATTACCAAGATTCTTATCTCCTTCTAGTAGGTTCGACAGTAGCTATCTAATGACTTTGTTCCAGGATTTGGATATTCATCAACAGATCCTAATTTAATAATTTATAAGATAATTATTCGCATAGCCACCAGTAAAATGCAAACGAAGCGCTTACTTTTCCTCTCTATGTTGTCTGTGCATTTTGCTTTCGCTGTGGCATCATTAGTTATGGTAGCATTTAGTATAAAGGTGCAGTAAGCAATAGAGTAATAAAGTTACAAATCTTTCATTGATCTTTCGACTAACCTGCAACAATTTATTAAGTAGGACAGTTCTACTATCCAGCCTCCACTCATTGTCCAGATCCCAGATAGAGTTATTTCATAATTCCATTCCAGAAATCAAATGCTTTAAATCATTACCAAAAAATTACATATATATATATATACACACATACATACTTTGTGGTGAGTCTAAAATTGGAATTTCAACACTTCATTATGAAGCACAAGTTGGAACTCGCTAAACCAGATAGCGTTAAGGACAAATGCGCAAAGTAGTGAGGAGAGTACACACCTCTGTGGTCCAGAACATAAAACATGCCATAAGAAGTTCCAACGAGAATATCCAAGTTTCCATCACCATCCAAATCAACAACTGTTGGAGAGGAATATATGTAAGCTCGGAAGTTTCCAGCATCAGTACTCAAATCCAGTTGAGCAGACCATTTAACTTCCTTAGTGTCCAGGTTGAAAACAACGATACCACCAGCAACATATTTTCCGATTTCAATATCACCAAGTTCCTTCAAATGCTCTGGGTTATCATAGTACCTGCAAAACTATAAGTCAATTAGCTGGAATATGTGGAGGCAATTTTACAGCTTGCAGTTCACTAGAAATACAAATAATTAGCGAAGGCAGTCAATTTTTTTTTATTAAGTTCAAATATACTCAATCAAAGCAAACTTCAGAGTATGTACGGATACATTTATATCAGGAAACTTGCCGAATTATTATTTGTGAATATAATTACAGCTAAAGGGTTTGTACCACTTTATACATACAGAGATATACTCAGCTAACCACTTCAGAACCTAACTTAGATTCCTACATAATTAGCATCTTCCGAGTTTTTTCTATGAGATAAACTGCCTTGGGGGCTAATGCATCTCCAGCCCAACTTCACTCGGACAGCTGACAGCATATATTTAACCAACTTGTGCTTAATTTAAGTTTGATCGTAATAGTAATCTTGTATATAGCCATAAACAGATCCAATAAAAAGTGAGTAAAGGTGAAATGATATAATCAAATTACAGCACTCAAGAACCTAATATCATCTAAATCTAAAAGCGAGCGAAAATCCAATTTTAAGAATAGTGGATTCGAGAACTGCTTATTGTTAAGAGTTAAGGGGTGAAAAGAGAAGATCTCTAGTTTTTACTTTTGCTAGTTGATCTACTCCGGATTGTGATAAACCAATTTAAGATATTACATAGATCCTACTATTGTGGGAATGATACGAGCATATTAGTGTGCAAATTGATTCCACTGAAGTTGACAAGGGAGCAAAGGTATTTTCATTGAACCACGTGTAAGATCTAGTATTACATAGTAGATGCCCCCATACAAAATAGGATAAGTTCAGCACAAGCCAAGCCTTAAGCGAACATCAAGATGGACAATCAATCACATCGGACGAAGGGGTGGGGTCCAGGCAAATGGAGATTATTTGCCCACACCAAGAAACTTACTCGTGGTCAAAGAAGTACGAAACAGCAACAATCATCTCAGGTACACCATCTTTATCAATGTCTGTCAGGATCAAAGAACTGCTTGCTGCTGTGCTGCTGTGCCTGCTGCTTGCTGCTGTGTTGCTGTGCCTGCTGATTACTGCTGTGTTGCTGCTAAGTAAACTGCTGCTGTGTTGCTGTGAAGAATTGAGCCGGTTGCTGCCAAGTAAACTGCTGTGTTGCTGCTGTGTTGATTGTGTTGCCTGCTGCTGTGTTGATTGTGTTGCTGATTAAGTAAACACGTTTACTCTAAACGTGTTTATATGTAAAAGTTGCAATTTAGTTCTAGCCGTTCGATGAAGCCAAGATGATCTCAGCCGCACGATCAAAGGCAATCAGACTTTAAAAAGGAAAGGCTGTGCACTGTTCATCTCATTCCTTCACTTCACCGATTTCGTTTTTCCTTCTTCAAGCTCAAGAATGTCTCTGTAAAATTGTTCCCTCTTGAATTCTTGAAAGGTTCAATTTCTTATAATTCTTTGTAAATCGTTTCCTTCGAAAACGATTCGTGAGTCTGTATACTTCTTAAACAATCGAGTTATGTCGATCTCTATTCATTTGTTCATACAACCAAATTCAACAAGAGGTAACAAACTAATTGTACACCACTTTTGGTTCATTTGTTACTTATGAATTGAATTGAACTGAAGTAATAATAATTAACAACAATTATGGTGAAATGAACTGAAGTCACTATTTTTTCAGTTGAAAAGAATATGACCATAGTTGTAATTTCTAATGCCTGTCATCATATGATTAAACAAGACAAGATATATTTTGTGACTTTTAAAAAGTCAAGCAATATTGTTTACAAATTGCATGTAAAATATTTGTAGGGCCTAATCACTAGTGAAAAACGCGACAACTTCAACATCCCCGTGTACGCCCCAAGCCTAGAGGACTTCAAGGAGGTGGTGGATGCGGATGGCTTTTTCAGGCTCAACAAGCTAGAAGTGTTTAGGGGTGGGAGTCCTTTAGTAGTCAGCCAACCCAATGACGCCGGTGAGCTTGGCCTTGCCCTAGCCACTAGCTACTGCAGTGTTAGTGGCATCCTAGTCGATATACACATTGGTGATCGACTAAGTGACGATCTCTTCTCGCGTGTGGCGATCCGGGCAACAAATCAAGCTAAGGAACTACTAGAGCAGCTTCAGTTCTTTCACATTGTTGCATCCCTTCCTTAGCTTAATTGACGTCATAGAGTAAAAAAGGTAGAAATAGTTATTAATGTTGTCTATAGAAGAAAGAGGAAATAGTTTCTTTCCCTGGTATATGTACTACTCTATTTTGAGATTGGTATGAAATTTACAGGCTGGAGTAATTCTAAGAGCACTCATAGGAAATTTACTAAAAGTTTCCCCCTAAATTCAATCCTAACTCGTTCATTATATTTTCTAGAGTCCCTATTTTATTTATCGTCAAATCAGATCACCTATCTTGATTTTATATTTACGAAAAAAAATATATCGCTTTACATGTGTACCATTCATATTATGCCACATAAGCTAAACTAGATTTAGGGTGTGCTTACATTTAGGGGAAAATTTGAGGGATTCCTATTTTTTCTGTGGATCAGGTTTAGTTTAGAATATCTGATTTTATGTGTTTTTACCTCATTTTCAACTTTTTTAGCATAAATTTAGAGATATGATGAATTTTATGAGCTATAGTATTAGTGTTCTTAGTGTTCTCTAACAGTTGGATCCCTCTCCCTGACCCTCCAATATCTCTCCTTGAAGAACGAAGTCTAAGATAAAGAAAGAAAGATCTCCTGGTGGTATGGATGAAGAACACGTGTTACAAATGAACAAATGAGTGGGAAAGGTGATTGGATCCAATTCATTTTGGACACATGCCTCCAATGCACACGGGGGTGTTGGAGGGTGAGGGGGTGGAAAATCCAAATAAGGCAAGTGAAAAGTTTGTGAAAATGAAACTTTTGAACTCATGTTGTCCCTGTGAGTAGTTTGTACTTGTTGTGAAATGGTGATTGTGTCTGGAATTATTGTGATAGTTCACTTGGCTTTATGTTTGCTCTTGAAACCAATTGCATTGATTCTAGACAACAAGTTTTCATGGTTACTGTTCTCCTTTTCATTGTATTGGTTTTCTTTAAGTGTCTGGTTAGTAGAAAATCCAATCAATTGAAGATCTGTTTTGATTGGAATTCAGCTAATAAACCCTATATGAATTTATGGTGGGATTATAAGTTATTTGATAAAGCACAAATCACAAGTTCGGTAGCGGTTTGATATGATAAATTGTGTCAGATTTCGAAATTCATTCCCTTGTTTGGTATTTAGTTAATTGCATTTGATGTTCATGACTAGGTTAGCCTTACTTTTTCCAATGAGGTATCATCATTTTTGAACAAAATATCCACTTGGTTAGATTTGAACCTATTGTTCATGACCATTTTCATGTATGAACCTATTAATTCACAGGTGTCGAAAATCCGGAAGTGTGAAATTTCAGTATTATTAACGTTCATGAAGATGTATTGAAATAGGCCAAAGGAATTTTTTACCTTACATATGTAGCTGAATTAACTCAAAAATTGGTAATGTGTGTAAGAAAATTTTGTTGACATGATACCGTCATTGGTGTGTGATTGAGAACAAATATGTCAGCTATCACTGGTGACCTGAAACTCAGTCTCTTCTTCATTCTTCCAGCTTCTGACTTTTGTTCGCTTCTTCATCCTTCATTTCTACCTCCAAACACAAACTCTCTGTAACTTTTGACACAAGCTCTTCTACTTTAATGGCCCCGAAATCCGTACTACTTCTGTTATTGTTGAAAGCTGGAGATGACATGATCAGATCCTCAAATGATGGATGGATCCTTTTGGACGAATACGCCTTGATGGCTGTGAAATCGGTACTGTTGTTGTTGAAGGCCGGCGATGACATCATCAAGTCCTCCAGAGTGAAAACCTTACTACTATTAATCATCATGACATCCTTGTTTTGATCATACACCAGCTGCTGCACCTCCTGATGATTGTTCTGCTGCGTTTTCTTGAATTTTGTGGCAGGCCATAAGCTTCTTGCTTTCACGAACTTCATCACCGATGCTTTTATCCCGTGTCGACGTGGATCGACCTTCTTCGATGATCCGTCAGCCAGGTTCTTGAGACCGCAAAAGTCGGAATCCATTTCTTGTGATATTGAAGATTTGGTTTGATGCTGATGAATTATGAAATTGTTATATCATACTTACATGGACGAACTCTCATAGGAAAATTGATAGTTGCTATGCAGATAAGGTCTTGTTTTGGACAATAGCAGAGTTTATAAGCATTGATAATATCGTTGAACCATGAAAACCATGTAGCTAGGTTCAGTGTTTGCGTTTTCTTGTTTGATTCTTGGATCATACTGCTAGTTATTTTGTCTCACAATGGATTTACCAACGATGTTTTCTTGGAGTATCTGATCCTTCCCAAACGAAAACTTGTCCAGTTGTTTGCATCAAACAGCTTCATAACTTTTAGCTTTATCCGTCTTGTGTAACACTGGTAAACTCACTCTCCCAGCCACACGATTTGGCGCTATTGACATATAACACAACACAGTAAAGTGGGGTAGAGTAAAGTGGGGTGGAGAATCCATGCAGGTGCTTAGACGCAGAGATGAATATGATAAGTAGGCAAGCCGTGTGTATAAATACCATCAATCGAACATTATAAACAAACATATGTCCCGTTACTGCTTGACACGTGCTGCATTATTGCTAGAGTATCGTAAGATAACATTCTACGAGGTTCTCTCTTGTAGAGTGCAGACAACTGTAGTTAGCAGTGTTTTCATTAAAAGGACTTGGAATAATCAGTCTGGCAGTCCACACACAAAAGAAACTGAAGTTCAATGAGAGTTTATCAAATGCAAATTCTTCTATTGATCTTGTGCATATGGATATTTGGGGACCATTCAATCATGCTGTTACTACTGTTTACAAATATTTTCTAACAATTGTTGATGTTTATTCCAGATGCACTTGGATATATATGATGCACACAAAGTCTGAAACAAGCACACACATTGAAAATTTTTACAACATGGTTAGAAATCAGTTTAATGTTTCAATAAAGAGTATAAGAACTGATAATGGTTCTGAATTCAAAATGACTGATTTCTACCATAAACTTGGAGTTTTACATCAAACGAGTTGTGTTTACACTCCTCAACAAAATGGCAGAGTGGAGAGGAAACATCAACATCTTTTACAAATAGCAAGATCTTTACTTTTCCAATCCTCACTTCCA
>JAYMSH010000608.1:0-10433 GCA_036897905.1 Aragoa cleefii | reverse complement strand
ACAACAATAACAAATTGCTCTCATCCCTCATCTCCAGCACCTTCATTTCTCTTCTTTTCCTCATTTCTCCAACATGGGCGCCATTACTCCTACAACTTATACATACATGCTCTCCCATTGCTACATATGCTTGCCGTCTTTATTTTCTTTATTTTTCTTGATTATGGCATCATTTGAAACTTTCTAGGAAAACTTTAAGTTTCCTATTATTTTTTATTTTTTTATTTTTTTGAGAAATAGATAGAAGTGCATATGGATACTTATGAAATATTTTTCTAAACTTTTTTGTTTTCTTCTAAAATCTTGGAAATTTATTAAATTGCATCAAATGAAAAGAAAAGATAATGTTATGATATTGTAACGCGCTTGGCAAAAGGGATTTGTGGAATGTCGTTAGTAGGCGGTTAAAGGCAAGTAATGCAAATTTGTGGCGACTTTAATGCAGTAATATTTGCACAGCAGAGAAAAGGTGAGAGGGGCGTGTGTTAAAGAAGATAGATGGTGGATTTCAATGATTTCATTGAAAGGTCGGGTTTAGTGGATCTTCTGTTGCGTAGAAGGAAATTTACATGGTATAGAGTGAATGGAAAATTTTGTAGTAGGATTAATAAATTTTTGGTATCGGAAGAGTGGATTTGCACTAGGCCGAGCGTTACTCAATGTGGTCTTAAAATATCTGTTTCCGATCATTTTCCGGTGATGCTTTTTTATAAAGTGGTCGATTGCAGCCTTAAGTCATTTGGGGTGATAAACGGGTGGATGGAGTATGCAGATTTTAAAGACCTGGTGAAGAATGGATGGAGTGACTCAAGAATGAAAGGTAGAAGCTCTTTTGTGCTCAAGGAAAAATTCAAATTCCTCAAAGTAAAAATAGAAGGTTGGAGAAAAAATAAGTACGGGGACACATGCATGTTCCAGAATCATCACGAGGCTTGATTCACGTTCCAGCAACACAACAGTCAGTTCTTGATCTTCACGAGGCTTGAGCTTCCAGAATCATCAGCATTATTCTTGTTTCTCCAACATTTGGAGTTGATCGACGGCATTGGAGTTTCTGATCTGATTACAAGTTAATGCAAAATGGTACTGGATTTAATGACGTTCATGTTGTTATTGCTTTTATTGAACTGTTAATTGACATGTTGTTCATTTTATCTTGATTTGATGAGTTTTTGCTGTGTTTTGAGCTGTTGATTTTGTTCATTAGTGTGCAGTTTGTCTATTCTTATTGTAGTCAATGCTGGATTGAGAAACTGTATTTGATTGGATTATGATTTTTAATTGTAGCTGGTGATGTTGTTATGCTCGATTGGATTAGGATTTCAGATTGTAGCTGGTGATGCTGTTGTTGTTGTTGTGCACTTCGTAAATTACAAATGCCTGTCTATGCGTATGTGTGTGTTCAAGTCTCGATTGTTATGTTTTTCTTCCTAGTTGATTGGGAATGATGTTGTAGTATTAGCTTTTGATCAGCAGAATCCCCTGTTTAGGCCGAACTGGTAATTGACAGTGTGATCATCGACTATTGGATTATTTCCCATTTTTTCTGGAGTGTTTATGAGTTTGAATAATGGAACTCCTCCTTTTTCTCTTTCTTCTTTCTTCTTTTTTTCCTTCCTTCCATCCTTTTCTTCTGCTGCTGCTGGTATTTGGCACTCTAGTTATTAGCAATGACTATAAACATTGTTGGATTTTGTAGGTTGTTACGGTCAGTTTTGGGGTTGGGTCCCTCGTATGGGTGGAGGATCTGGATGTTGCATGGATAGATGGAGAAGTTGTAGAAGTCAATGGAGAAGACATAAAGATACAATGCACTTCGGGGAAGACGGTCAGTGTCAATGACAAATCTTTTAGACATCAATTACTTTTGTTTGCTCCAAGTAGTTAGTTGAGCATTATTCTGCAATTCTTCAAGCAAATCCATGATCGTCGTCATTTTCTGGTTATATCTGGTTTATTACTCTCAAATCAGTTTCACGGAACTTTCTTGTTCTTATTATTGAATTTTGGAATATATTCAGACAGTACCCCTGAAGTTTAGTCCTTTAGTATTTTTCCCCTTGAAAATCAAAAAATTACTGATATATCCACCGAAGTTTGCATTTAGGTTGCATATGCCTGCTTACTGTTACACAATACTTGCTTGTACCTCCATATTATGTAATTTATTAAATTTTCAGGAGAACAAGTAGTTACATATACCTCAAGTACGAGGGTGTTAATATAATCGCCTACATTTGCATTTTGTAGACATTGGACAAGAATTATCTCTCTATTATAGATATCTTACATACTTTATCATCAGTTTACTTTCACTCTAGTAGAACTTAACGTTCAAGGAGATTTCCCCTAGCTGAATTTCTTTTTCTGTTTTCTGCAGGTTGTGGCAAAAAAATCTAATGTCTATGCCAAAGATGTTGATGCTCCACCATGCGGAGTTGATGACATGACAAAGTTGGCATATTTGCATGAGCCTGGAGTTCTCGATAACTTAAAATCGAGATATGACATAAATGAGATTTATGTAAGTTTCTGAAGAATTTGCATTGTTTCACAACCTTTCCCCCTCTCAAGCACACCTTATGTTCAGTATCGTCCAAGATTAGTGAACCCTGTTCTTTTCTATCTTTTTTTTTCAGACTTACACTGGAAGTATCTTGATTGCTGTCAATCCTTTCCAACGATTGCCTCATCTCTATGACAGTCATATGATGCAACAATATAAAGGAGCAGCCATCGGTGAGCTGAGTCCACATCCATTTGCTGTTGCAGATGCTGCATACAGGCATGTGCTTCAATAAATTGTTTCTTTTGATTCCTGTATACATGTTACTAAGGAGAGCTCTCTTTGAACACAGGTTGATGATGAATGATGGAATAAGTCAATCGATTTTGGTTAGTGGTGAAAGTGGGGCTGGTAAAACAGAAAGCACGAAATTGCTTATGCGATATCTTGCTTACATGGGTGGACGAGCCTCATCAGAAGGAAGGTCAGTCGAACAACAAGTCCTTGAGGTAATATCTTATTATTTTTAGTACTTTCATTTGCACTGATTTAGTATGATAATGGATTACACTTCATGTCCTAATATCCTTTTTTATTCATAATATCAGTCAAATCCTGTTCTGGAGGCCTTTGGTAATGCAAAGACAGTGAGGAATAATAACTCAAGGTACCAAGATACTACCCAGTTTGTATTGGTACAGTTTTGAGTTCTCTGGTGGTGTCTGATGTGACTAATCTCATGTAATTTGTATGTAGTCGTTTCGGTAAGTTTGTCGAGCTTCAGTTTGACCAAAGGGGTCGAATCACTGGGGCTGCCATCAGAACTTACTTGCTTGAAAGATCTCGTGTTTGTCAACTTTCCGATCCGGAGAGAAATTACCATTGTTTCTATATGCTTTGTTCCGCACCCCAAGAGGTATTGAATCTCCTGTATCTGATCTTTTGGAAATTTGTTTAGATTTGAACTTTTGAGTATATTTACACTTGAAGGAAAGATTTGAATCTGGTTAGTATAATATAAGTCTTGAGACATGAACCTTAGGTGATGTCGTGTTACCATCCAGGAAATTAAAAAATACAAGTTGGGAAACCCAAGAACATTCCATTATTTAAACCAGACGAACTGCTACGAGTTGGATGGGGTTGATGACGCTAAAGAATATCTAGATACAAGGAAGGCTATGGATACTGTTGGAATCAGTTCTGAGGAACAGGTATTTACTGCAGTAGCTTCACGTGCTGAACCGTCAGCTGACTTGAATAGTTGCTCAATTCTGTTTTTGTTCCATATTTCAGGACGCAATATTTCGAGTAATCGCTGCAATCCTCCATCTTGGAAATATAGAGTTCATGAAGGGAAAGGAAACTGATTCATCAACGCCCAAAGATGAGAAATCTTGGTTTCATTTAAAAACCGCCGCAGAGTTATTCATGTAATAAATCAACTGATATGCACATGCTGATAAAGTTTGTCATATAGTTGAAGATTCTGCTTTTAAAACTCCAGTATTTTGTAGGTGTGATGCAAAGGCTTTGGAGGATTCTCTATGCAAACGTGTAATTGTTACTCGTGATGAAACCATCACCAAAGAGTTAGATCCAGAGGCTGTTGCTGCCAGTAGAGATGCTTTAGCCAAAATTGTCTACTCTAGATTGTTTGATTGGTAAGCTTCATTTTTAAGGTTAAAGAAATATGCTGCTTCATCAAGCACAAGTTCGTTGAAAATGTTGCCCCGTAATTTTCAATTGATTTGCTACATATTCAGAGATCGTTGAGAACAAACTAATTAACCTACATTTGCAGGCTTGTGGATAAGATCAACAATTCAATAGGCCAAGATCCTGATTCAAAAATTTTGATCGGAGTGCTGGATATCTACGGATTTGAAAGTTTCGAGACTAACAGGTGCTTATCCGGTACGCTTTGTCTTCATTATTGGCATGATTTGTGTTGTCTAGTCTTAGTCGGCTGTATGGAGATTCCCTCGGAAGTCGAACTGAGCAAAGTTCTACCTGCTTCTCTTTACTTGTTATTAACAAAAATGGCTTACATAACTAATGCTTTAATTCCACTTTGTTATTACTTATCTCTTGAACTAGCCTTTTAGATAGTGTCTGGAAACTTACGATATGAGGCTTAGCTTTAGGTATTGAACAACATAGGCCACTTGATTACCTAAAGTGTTTATTCTGATCATTAAGGTGAATGTTAAGAGCTTAATTAGTATACTCTTCTTATTAACATTTCTTGCATCTGATCTCAGTTTCGAGCAATTTTGCATAAACTTGACCAATGAGAAACTTCAGCAGCAATTTAATCAGGTACACTTTAATTTCTGTCCCATCCAGTTGAAAATTGGCCAATATATTGTTGCATGACGCTTGACGTGATACTTGACAGCACGTGTTTAAAATGGAGCAAGAGGTGTATACGAAGGAAGAAATTAACTGGAGCTACATTGAGTTCATTGACAATCAAGATGTTCTTGATCTGATCGAAAAGGTCCAAATGCATGTTCTGTGCATTAACATTGAAACTTTTAGTTTTTGATCGTCCTTTTGGTTTCTTTTGGTTTGTCTGTTTTTAAACTGTGTGCTGACAAATCATGTCTTTTCAAAATTTCTCAGAAACCAGGTGGCATCATCGCACTTCTTGATGAAGCCTGGTAAGCTCTCATCGGCGAATACTCTGTTTCTAGTTTGTTGGTTCGTTTACAGATATAATGTTGTGTGTTGTGGCTGGTGTTTTTTCCTGCAGCGTGCTTCCACGTTCAACTCATGACACTTTTGCCCAAAAGCTGTACCAGACTTTTGATAACCACCAACGCTTCAGCAAGCCCAAATTAGCCCGTTCCGACTTCACCATTTGTCACTACGCTGGGGATGTAAGCTTTATCACATGTTTTATCCTCAATTTTAGACCAAGCATCTACTTGAATTCGCATATCATGTCTAAGTGAAACCTTACAAAGTGAATTTTACGTGTCAGGTGACTTACCAAACAGAGTTGTTTTTGGATAAAAACAAGGATTACGTTGTTGTGGAACATCAAGCACTCTTATGTGCTTCCAGCTGTTCCTTCGTTGCAGGTCTATTTCCAATGTCAAATGAGGAGTCCTCCAAATCCAAGTTTTCTTCAATTGGCTCAAGGTTTAAGGTAGGAATCTACACCTTCTCATCTTTGTGTGTCTGTCGTTTCTGTTGCAATACAATTTGAACGTTTTATGTGATATATCTTGCAGCAACAATTACAAGCTCTGCTTGAAACCCTGAGTTCTACTGAGCCTCATTATATTCGCTGTGTGAAGCCGAATAATCTGCTCAAGCCACATATCTTTGAGAATCATAATGTCCTCCAACAACTACGCTGTGGGGTATGACACATTTTCTTTCATTGGCGTCGGATATTTTCATATCAGAAGTCAGCTGCATGCCATATCTTGATATTTATACTCGTTATGCCCATCTACCCAGGGTGTCATGGAAGCTATTAGGATAAGCATGGCCGGGTATCCTACGAAGAGATCATTCCTTGAATTTGTCGACCGTTTTGGTGTTCTTGCTCCAGAAGTGCTAGATGGAAGGTATAACCAGTGTCATGCAGTACTTTTCCTATTAGTCAAAGCACTATTGGCCTTTGACTTTATCTAGATTTCTGTAGTACGTATGAGGTCGCGGTTTGCAAGAGGCTTTTGGAGAAAGCTGGACTTGAAGGATATCAGGTGATGATCTTTGTCGGGTTGTTGAAAGCATACACTCTGTATCGTTTTACTCTGTTTATCATTCTGTTTTACATGGATTTGCTTTCGCAGATTGGTAAAACAAAAGTGTTTCTGAGGGCCGGTCAGATGGCAGAGCTTGATGCTCGCAGGACAGAGGTTTTAGGAAGATCTGCTGCCATTATCCAGAGGAAAATTCGCTCTTATATGGCACAGAAGAGTTTCACCGTATTGCGTCGCTCTGCAATACTTCTCCAATCTGTTTGTAGAGGTGATAATTTTTATTAAGTAGGTTTCTTTTGCTATTGCTTTTGAGAAGTAGAGCTTCTAATCCGAAATGGGAAAGTAGGAATCTTTAAAAAGAACTGAGGAGTAAAAAACTAGTAGAGAATTAAGTACTTACAGAAATAGTCAAAGTAGGTACAATAAATTTCGAGTCATTTGCATACCGTCTTTACAAAAATAGAAAAAAAAAGTTCGATTTCCAAGGCTAAATTAAATTTAATAAGTACTAGGAACTTTGGGTGTAATTCGTACATAGTGAATTAAACAAGATTTTGAGGGGTAAAATGTCCAAGACTAACATTGAAATAATTTCGAGTTACTAAGAAGCAAGTAGTAGCTCAATCCGTGCACCGAACTTCTGCTTAAGGTAATGGAAGCAGCTGCAGAAGTTCTTCCGGAAAGCACTCTTGGAAGCATATAACTTATTTTAAGCATTAGAAGATGCTTATGAATTTGGTTTCATTTTGCTGATTGCAGGAGAAAATACCCGGCATGTGTACAAGGGCATGCGGAGAAAAGCTGCTTGTATCAAGATTCAGAGAGACATACGAATGCATCACGCTCGGAAAGCTTATACAGAACTCTGCTCATCTGCTGTTTCAATTCAGACCGGATTACGTGGTATGGCTGCTCGTGACGAGCTCCGGTTTAGAAAGAAGACAAAAGCAGCAATTTTTATCCAGGTACTGTGTTTGTGCACTTTGCCATCTGAATAGGACTACGTCGCTAATCTTAGTTTTGGTTCCTCTAGAACTGCGAGCAAAATCTCTTAAACTAGAGTTTCAATGTGTATTACTTGTATGAATGCAGAGTTACTGCCGTAGAATGCTAGCTCACACGGAATATAAGAAGCTGAAAAAGGCTGCAATTACAACACAATCTGCATGGAGGGGAAAGGTTGCTCGTAAAGAACTGCGTAAACTGAAGATGGTATGTGTCTCTCGCTCTCACATCTTTCTTTACCTTCTTCTCTATCCCGTCTTGTTTGTGGCATCTAACAGAGAGTTTCTACGAAAGGGTTTATTGAATTTCTGAGACTATTGCCATGTAGTTAACTTAAAAACATTTTGAATTTTTTTAAAATCTGCGATAACTTATTGCAGAATAGGACTGCAAAACAAGTTTTTCTATTGAAGCAGAATACCCTACTTGGAATTCTCTCATTTTTCTTTTATCAAACTAGTTAATTAGGATTTGGCGGTTCTTATGTGTTATCAATATTCTTAAAATACAGGCTGCGAAAGAAACTGGTGCCCTGCAAGCTGCCAAGAATAAATTAGAGAAGCAGGTTGAAGAATTGACTTGGAGATTGCAGCTCGAGAAACGAATGAGAGTATATAGATTTGAAACTTATCAGAAACTTCTATTCATTTGTATTTTTATTTTTTTACCCCTGACCATGCACTTACATCTGATTTCTATACAGTCTGACCTGGAAGAGGCAAAAACACAAGAGAACACGATACTGCAAACAGCTTTACAGGAGCTCCAGGTTCAGTTCAAAGAAACCAAAGACATTTTAGTGAAAGAAAGGGAAGCAGCAAATATTGTAGCTGAGAAAGTTCCTGTAATACAAGAGATTCCGGTCATCGACCATGAAATGATGGACAAACTTAGCTCGGAAAATGAAAAACTCAAGGTGAGCTCCCTGAGATAGGATAATCAGAGTTGAATGCTGAATGATCCTCGCATAATATCTTCTGGTGCATTTGCAGGCCTTAGTTAGCTCTCTAGAAACTAAAATTGAGGAAACGGAAAAGAAGTTCGAAGAGTCAAACAAACATAGTCAGGAGAGATTGAGACAAGCTATGGACGCAGAGTCTATGATTGTTAAGTTGAAGACTAACATGCACAGGTTTGTTTTTCTCCTCTTTCTCCTTAAATTACGTCGTGTACTTTAAGCTTTTATCATTTTCTAGTAATATCAATGTTTTTCGCACTCATTTTATTATTTGATTATGTTACATAAGGTTTTATTTCTTGGGTATAGGCTTGAAGAAAAATTTGCAGACATGGAATCTGAGAACAAAATACTTAGATACCAAACCTTGTTAGCCCCATCTAAAGGAACATCCCCGACTAAAGGAACATCATCACCTCCATCTACTTTATCCAAGGTTTATTAGGTTCCGCAAATTTCATCTGTTTTTATATTGCTTCTCAATTGTCACCTGATATTCTTCTGATTAATTTGTAGATACTGGAAAATGGTCACCACGACAATGAAGAGGTTAAAATCTCTCCAGAACCTTGAGATTTGAATTTCATAAAGCACACTGTTGAATTTATCAACATCTTTTTAATCTGTCGCCCCCTCTGTCTATCTTAATGACCGTCAAGAATCCAGTGTTAATAGTATTATTTGTGCAGGATGACCTACATACTCCACCAAAAGGTTTTGAGACTCCTGATGGCAAACCAAAGAGAGCTCCAGTTGAACGTCTACAACACGTCCGTGCTTTTATAAACTTGGAGATTTACTTAATTTTCCACATCGAAGTTTCTTTTTTCATAATTGGACGAAAGTAACTTCCGGTATTGCTACAGGAGGATGTTGATGCTCTCATGGAATGTGTAATGAAAGATGTGGGATTCAGTCAAGGAAAGCCAGTTGCAGCCTTCACGATATATAAATGTCTTTTGCACTGGAAATCTTTCGAAGCCGAACGGACAAGTGTGTTTGATCGTCTCATTACGATGATCGGTTCTGCCATCGAGGTAATCAAATACATTACTTTTAAACTTCTGTTATTATTATTCTTCTAATATGAACATCAGACACAGTTTCCTTCTCGTACGTGCATTTAGAAGGGATGTTTGGAAATATTACCTTAACCAGTTCGAGTCCGTTCATTCACTGTAGTTATTATTTCGAAACTGATATTTTATTTTTCAAAATTTTGTAGAATCAAGACAGTAATGAACACATGGCGTATTGGCTGTCAAATACCTCTACACTGCTGTTCTTACTCCAAAAAAGTCTGAGACCTGCTGGTACGACTCCAGCTCGTAAACCACAAGCACCGACCTCTCTGTTTGGGAGGATGACAATGGTATTCAGATTTCTGTGATCCTTGTTGCTGTCGTCTAAAGTATGCACGTTGCCTGAAAACCCAAGTTTTGAACAATTTTGTCTACAGGGATTTCGATCGTCTCCTTCCACTGTCAGTCTTGCTGCAGCTGCAGCAGCCCTTGAGACTGTGCGCCAGGTTGAAGCTAAGTACCCAGCTTTGCTTTTCAAGCAGCAGCTCACGGCATACGTTGAGAAAATCTTTGGCATCGTCCGGGACAACCTGAAAAAGGAGTTGGGAGCATTACTTGCATTGTGCATCCAGGTTTGTTAAACCGGTTATACTCCATAAGAAATTCTATGTGATTGAATTAAATTGGTGCGTTCTTTCTTCCTTGTCTCGCCTTAACCCGGGAATGTCTGCAGACGTTTTAAGTTGTAGCAGAAACTTAATAGTGCAGAACAACAGGTGTTTGCAAAAATATTCAGAAATTGGTAGAAGTTAAAGGTTAGAGTGTTTGCAAACCAAATTCTCAAAAATATGATGTAAAAATTAAATACCCAAAACAATTGCTATATTAATTTAGTAAAAAAGAATTTATTCGTCTGGATATGTATTGAATATAACACAAAAAGATTGAGGAACAAAACTGTCCAAATCAATCTCCAAGCACCTAAAAATTCACCCCAGGAAGCAATAAGCAGCTCAACCCCTGCTTCTTGACTTATGATTCTCTTAAAATCTGTTGCGGAAATTTGGTTCAAACACACACAATGATCACTTGTGCTTAAAAAACATATATAGATGCTAATACTTGATTAAAAAAATGCTCCCTTAGTAACTTGATTTTCGTACATATGTTGTGTAGTTTCTCTCTCATTGTTTGTCTTCTAAAGTACAGACCCTTCATGT
>JAYMSH010000607.1:0-10434 GCA_036897905.1 Aragoa cleefii | reverse complement strand
TTTTGAGGATAGTATAATTTGAAATATACATTTGTAATATTTTTTATGTATTTAATTAATTTAATATATTTGTATAATAAATTAAATAATATAATATTATGGAATATGTGGAGTATAAAGGTCGGCTGTTATATTGTAGATAAATTTGCATGACAGATCATGACAAATATATAAGTTCAAGGGCATTGCGGATAGCATCAGTCACATCCGCTAATTAATCAGCCTATGTTGTATAGGCCTACGCGAGTGGTGTCATGTGTACAAACATGGCCCAATTTCTCGTCTCTTCACTATTTTAAGGTTTACTTATTTCTATATTATATGCAGTATTTAATTTATCAAACAGATTTGAGAAATTTATTATTGTTTTACCCCCACATCACTTGTAGAAGATTTTGTACTTCAGAATATTAGTTAGATAACATTATCTCCTTATCGAAACTTTTTAAGGGGCATCAGAGCTTGTGAACTCTAGAATTGAAAATAAAAATCTCACTCAAACTCGGAGTTTATAACCTACACCACCTATAAACTTGATCTTGTAGAATTGTTTACCTGCCACACATTGTTTAAACAAATTCAATCCTCTCACGATATGTTTCTCATAAAATGTGAATTCTTACCCCCAACTAATGAGGAATTGCCACATAATATTGAGCCAATTGCAAAGAAAAAGCCTACTTATTTCTCAAAAGATGCAAAATATGCCCCATATCATTTGACTGAATAGTTAACCCAGCCATTTGTTATTTGAATAAACACTCCACTTCAATTTGAATTTTTTCACGAAAGCCGTAACAATATGGACATTGTCTCGGAGAGGGGCTCAGTGAAATAGACATGTCTCTGAAGATGCAGACTAGTTGTATCTGAACAAAAAGATCCTACAAAGCTTTACTGTAGCCTCGGATTGGGTTTACACCTTTTATACGCAGCTTTGGTGGAAGCCGAAGAAGGTCCCCGACCTAGTTTCGTGCTTCAACATTTGTCTGAAATCTAACAGCATACCTATAAAATTAGATATAGATATGAATAAGTGAGGCAACTGGATTCAATGCCTCTTTGTTCATCATGCCGAATAAAGATAAGATCCACTTTTAGGTTTACCTTAATATAAGTCCAAAACTCGGCAAATAATGCTGCGGGATGAGGAAGTTAGTGAACTTAAAATAATTCTGTTTTCTTGAGAACAAGTTATTATATGACCTTTCGTCATCAATTGACTCATCTTTTCACCTAAAATCACAATGTTTCATATTTGCTGCTAACAAAATGATATTCTACTAGTATTACAGAAGTGCGAGAACAGATATTAGGGAGACCTACTCATCTGTTTATCTTAAAGTTTCCCTTCCACAGTTTGATACCGAACTTTGATTCTATATTACTCTAATAATATATTTGTAAAAAGATAATAATAATATTATTATAAAATTATATTTTATAAATTTTAATTATATATAACTTTTAACTTTTATCAATAATTTTAATAACAATATGAGATCAAACTTCAACGCTAAAATTTACATGAAAATCTGACGGAAAATATCTACCGGAAAAAGGTTAACATTATTTGTCTTTGTCCGCCACAAAAACAGAATCCTCGATACTCAAGCTTTTACAGCATTTTTCGTGACGATAGAACAAACAGAGCATGTTTGCCTACAAATAACATTAGATTATTTACAACAGACAGCTTTAAGTAAAGCACATATAATTGCCTCAATAGCAACACAAAAATAAGGAAAATGTTGAACTGAATTGGTTGGGGTGCGCCAGGCCCTTGCAGTAGTGCAACGCTCGAGCGACACACGAAGAATCCCATGCAGCAAGCTACACATTGGACCCTTCCCCCTTAAAAAATTAATTTAATATCGTGCAGCCCAATGGGCTGCATATCAGATATTAAACTGATAAGAACAGATACTACACTTGATCTTAGCCAAAAGGCCGAGAAAGGTATGAGCTATAAAGGAGAACAGAAGGCCCAATTTATACTCTTTCTGAGGTTTCAGTTTTTTATGCTAATGATGTGGGATAAGCATATATATATATATGTCTACAACAAAAATTACATTATTCGCATAGAAGAAACATGCTTGCTTTGCTAGATGTTTAACAAGGATATCAGTTGTGTGGTCTGAACTCTACTGTATAATCAACAACAATATTGAACCTCATATAGCCATCACAGTGATTTCCAACTGTTCGTACTTTGATTCAGAAACGCAATGAGCCAATGACGTACTGGAAACCATTAAGGTGTCATAGTAGTTCACTCTGCTGCTGTTGTTAGTTACATTAGATCACAGAGCTATGTAGCTGTTTACAGAGGAAAAGCTCATTTGTTTCGTACACCAATATTTCAGTAGATGGCAGCGTGGACACATTGATATATTTGCAAGGTAACAGAGACGGCCATTTTAATTTGTCTCCTTCAATGTCAAGCTCGACTTACACTAATCAAAAAAGAAGAAGCTCGACTTACACTAATCAAAAAAGAAGTAGCTCAACTTACACACATGTACCTTTCTTCATTTATGACATAATGAACTTGAATTTTTTAAGCCACGTTTGAAGTTTTTAAACTATGAGCCTCATATTACTCGAAGACAAATATACAACATTCACACTATTTTTTATTTTCTTAATAACTTCGTCTAGGTTCTTCTTCGGTCTAAGCGTGGCTTGAACTTCTTAAACTGTATCATATGTTTGAAGTTCTCAAACTATGAGACTTCACAATGGTCAAACACAAATTAGCAATTACAAACAATTCAAGTGAAAATACATTAAAGCCTTCACAGCTTAATATACCAATCCATCATTTGTTTTTGTTTTTCTTCACATGTTTCTCTTTTAGGTTTTAAGATAACCTAGAAACCGAAATAGCCATAGAATTTGCATTTTTTAATAATTATAAGATTGCAAAGGGTTGGAATGAGAGATGATCTATGTAACTTAGATATTAAATATTACACTTAAATTTGTTTGAATCAACTGTCTTCGCATTTTATCATAAACTATTTCTAAATATAAGAAAAGTTTTTTTAAAAAAATTTCTATAATTTAAGAATAATTTGTATTCAAAGTGAGAAAGAGTAAGTAAGAAAGTAGTGTTTTTGGACGGAGCCACCGGTTGTCGTAGTAGAAATGTAGAATACTATGGTCCAATATTTTGAGATGTTGTCTATGCGTGTAATGACCGGTTACTTCCGGTCCGATGCCACACAGAATACACCCCAAACTCCACCATCTCAGAGCGTACTCTTCCTTGAATCACCAACGCAAATTCTCTTCAATCCCACTTCCTAAGGACACACAGTCTCACGAATCACTCAGAAAAGAACATCACTTACACAACCTTTTACTTAACTTATGCTCACAACAATGCAAGAAATCTCACTCCCGCCAACTGTTCTACCAAATGCCGCAAAGACTCCGTTCTTCCTTAAACACCGGAAAAACAGTCCATGCACGGAGTTTAAGACTTGGGTTTTCATCAGATGGAAGAATAGGGAACGCCATTCTGGACTTATATTCCAAATATGGCCACCTGGATTACGCGGAAAAGGTGTTTTCATGCCTTATTAAAAAGGATGAATATGCATGGAATTCGATTATGGTTATGAACTCGCGGAAAGGGTTGTTTAGTGATGTTTTGAATGATTTTTCAACTATGTGGAGTTGTGGGGTGGTGGGGAATCAGTTTAGTTTTGCTGTTGTTTTATCGGCTTCTGGTAAGTTGATGGATGTGCAGCTTGGGAAGCAAGTGCACTGCATCATAATGAAAAGGGAGTTTGGAGATGATGCGTATTGTGAGGGTGCATTAGTTGATATGTATGCTAAATGTGGTCAGTTAACTGCTGCAAAGAGGATATTTGGTGAAGCTGCAGACCCAGATATAGTTTCTTGCACTGCGCTCATATCAGGATTTGTTCAAGCTGGTATGACCAAAGAAGCAATGGAAGATTTTGAGGAGATGCGAAGAGTTGGTCGTGTGCCGGACCAAGTTAACTTCGGGACTGTCTTAAATGCTTGTGTGGGACAGGGAAGGCTTGAGGATGCTTTGCATCTGTTTTCACAAATGCCTAACCCGAATGTCGTAGCGTGGAATATTATGATTTCAGGTCATGTCAAATGGGGGAATGAAGTAGAGGCGATTAGCATTTTTCAGAGTATGATCAGAGCTGGTAATCAACCAACACGATCCACACTTGGAAGCGTGCTGAGAGCTATTGCTTCTGTAGCTAACCATGAGTACGGTTTGCAGGTTCATGCTCAAGCAGTGAAGCAAGGACTTGACTCGAATGTGTATGCAGGCAGTTCGTTAATTAACATGTACGCGAAATGTCAGAAGATGGAGGCTGCAAAGATGGTCTTTGATGGGATGGAAGAGAAAAATAATGTGTTATGGAACGCATTAATTGGAGGTTATTCTCAGAGTGGACGCGCTCACGAGGTTCTGGAGTTATTTCTGGATATGAAAATGTCTAGGTTGCAGCCTGATGAATATACCTATACTAGCATATTGAGTGCTTCTGCTTGTTTAGAGAATATGGATATGGGCCGCCAGTTACATTCACTTATTATCAAGAGTGAATTTGGGGTAAACCTGTACGTCTTAAATGCATTAGTGGATATGTATGCCAAACGTGGGGCTCTCCCCATTGCTAGGCAAGTATTTGAACAGATCAGGGATCCAGATCATGTTTCTTGGAATGCCATCGTTGTTGGTCACGTGCAGGAACAGGAGGAAGACGAAGCTTTCTCTATATTTGGCAAAATGATATCAATGGGGATTGCACCTGATGAGGTGTCCCTAGCTAGCCTACTCAGTACCACTGCAAATTTGCAGGATCTTAGTAAGGGTCGGCAATTACATTGTTTTGTGCTCAAATTTGGTATAGAGAAAGGCCTTTATGCTGGAAGCTCACTTATTGACATGTATTGCAAGTGCGGAATAGTTGGAGCTGCTGCTGATGTGTTCTCATACATGCCTGAGAGAAGTTTAGTCTGTGTAAATGCTTTAATTTCAGGTGTTGCTCGATTGAACTTGGGTGAAGCAGTAACGATACTGAAGCACATGCTTGCTGAAGGAATGCAACCCTCAGAGGTCTCCTTTGCTACACTTCTGCAGGAATGTACCAATCATGATACATTGAATTTCGGAAAGCAGGTGCATTGTTTTATCTTAAAGCTTGGCCTTCCATACCGGTACGAATTTTTAGCCGTCTCTCTCTTGGGCATGTACATGAGTGCTCAAAGTAACACCAGTGCAATTGCTCTTTTCTCGGAGATCCCTCATCCAAAAAGCACAACTATATGGACTGTCTTGATATCAGGAAGCACTCAAAATGACTATGGTGAGGAGGCAATACGCTGGTACCAGGAAATGCGTTCTCATGACGTCATGCCTGACCAAGCGACATTTGCTAGTGTCCTTAGAGCATGCTCAAGTTTGGCTTCATTACAAGAAGGTCGTAAAATACATGCTCTCATTGTTCACACTGGTTATGAAAATGATGAGTTGACAATAAGTGTTCTTGTTGATATGTATGCTAAATGCGGGGATGTGAAAAGTTCAGCCCGAGCTTTTGGGGAAATGACTAGCAAGAGAGATGTTATTTCATGGAACTCAATGGTTGTTGGATATGCAAAAAATGGGTACGCCGAAAGTGCTCTAAAGATCTTTGATGAAATGAAGCAGGCAAGTGTAAAGCGAGATGAGGTCACTTTCCTTGGTGTTCTAACTGCATGTAGTCACGCAGGAATGGTCTCTGAAGGTCGAGAAATATATCACAACATGATGAGTCATTATGGGGTTCAGCCTCGTATGGACCATTTTGCCTGCATGATTGATCTGTTTGGCCGTTGGGGTTACCTGAGTGAGGCGGATAATTTTATTGAAAACATGGGCGTTGAGCCCGATTCTATGATATGGGCTACATATCTTAATGCTTGCAGATTGCACAATGATGATGTAAGAGGTCAGCTTGCAGCTGAAAAGCTTATTCAGTTGGAACCAGAAAATTCCTCCTCTTATATACTGCTCTCCAATATACATGCAGCATTAGGGAACTGGGATGGGGTTAATTTTTTAAGGAAAGAGATGAGTCAAAGAGGAGTTAGAAAAGTTCCCGGGTGTAGTTGGATTATTATTGAAGACAAGACAAATTTCTTTGTTGCTGGTGATAGGAATCATCCTGATGCTGGTGAAATCCTAAGACTATTGAAAGATTTGGCTGAACTAATGAAGGACAAAGGACCTAAATCTAATTACCCTGTGATTGGCGAAGCTCAAGACTGCATCCCCTGTCCATTATTCTGGACAGAAGCTGAGATTGCTGTTTCCTGTTGACTATGGTGCTTTTTCATTCTTTTACTATGATGTCTTTAATTCATAATTACCTCAATCTCCTATGCATAGTCGTTTCCTATTTTGGGCAAGTTTCGAAGGACTTTTATTTCTCTTATTCAGGCTGGGGTTGCTCAATATCATCATACTGGAGGTACATTCAAGAAATGTTCAGCTTTCCTGCTGTTGATGTTCATGCATCTGGAAATTCGATATGGTGTAGGAGAGGCAAAAACAGACGGTTTACTGCCCGTCTGTCTCACAGGGGTAAAAATTGACAGGAAAAGAGTGAATTTCTTGTGGTTAGTTCTTAGTTCCTACATTTTCTGACATATTGCATGCTCTTTTATGCAGCGGTCTGCTCTGTAATGTTCTCTGAACTATTTTAAGATGGTGATGTGCACGTATGAGTTTAGATCAGATGAGTGAATGTTTCCAAGGGTAAGGAGGCTCTCAAAACCATAGTGACTTAAGGGAAGGAATTTCATGAATATGCCTACCGAGTTATTTAAAATTATAAAATCATTTGAGAATTAGATGCCACGGCCCAGTCTCTGATATAGTGGGTGGAATGTCGATGCTTCTAAAGATCCCACAGGCACAGTTACTTGATCCATGTGGTTTCCAGCATCATTGTTACTCGTGACACACACACACCACATTTTTGTTTTATGTCCTACAGTGGGTAACCTGTTACATCTATTGCAGAATGATTGTCTGGAACATAAGAGCCTCGCAGGTGGATGCTTATTCTCAGCTATGTCTGCTTATGGGTTAGGTAAACCATGGCACAAAAAATAACACTCTCTTAAGAAATTTGGCATGAAATGAATAGCCATCGACGTGAATGCTTGATTAGCATAAACTTCTATGATGCCATTTTTGAACAGCAGGCGTGGGGCATATATTGCAGGTCCTTTTATCACTAAAGCCGCTGTGAACTTGATGGATAGTCATTGCTTAATGCACTGCTTTACATCCTCCTATCCAAGGTTGGAGAAATTTTAGCTTACAGGTTAAGAATTCATATGGGAGCATAACTTTTTTCCCAAACATTTGACCTATTACGGCCTGCACCTATGGCACAAGGACATTCGTAGCCCCTGGGGGAAATGTGTATCTGAAGCTTCCCTGAACCAGAGGTAAACCATAGAATATGTGCTGCATGTCCATCTTGAATCAATCTTCGGAATTCCAACGTGGAGCAGTATAAATGACTTATGGTGCTATGATTCTGCACTAACTGTATATCAGCGGCCTGGCTACATATGTCTTGGCTAAAATTAGCGTTGTATTTGTACTGTACCCCGGTATCTTCGTGATGAAGATCTTCCCTGAAATTTTTATGTTTTTATTCTTCCGTTAGTAACTTGGAAATTGGAATCTCAACACGTTTATTGTTGGAGAGGGGTTGCAAGCTGCAACTTCATAGTTACGTAATTACGTTTCCAGAAGTTGAGCATTATGTTAGCTTATTATGTGAAAAATATTTGTGTATGTATCCTGTCATTGGTGCTATACATGGTATAATACTCTAATGATATACTCCCTACCTAAACCAAAAACTTACAAAGTCATCATAATCATTCTTTAATTATTTTCCTCCTCCAAATTTCTTTATTTAGTACTAAAGACAGACAAGGTCATAGATGAGGTGCTATACTATACTATAATACTGTTAATCCAGGTTTCACACTTCACGTCGGACAATTAAAAGAAGAAAATGATGCTCTTTTTATGTTTGTACGTATTAACTACATGAGAAAAGTACGTCACCTTTGGTTCCTCCGAGTAAAATAAACAATCGTAGTTCTGGATATCACTAGGTGGAATCCATCCGCTGTATGTATCATTGACGTATTAATTAAGAAGAAAGAATTAACGAAACAAGAAAATGCTCTTTATGTGCTTATTATGTCCTGTTACATTCTTGAAGTCGACCCTCCAGCGAGAAACGTACTATATCTAGTCTTCAGCAAGTGATTAAATAGCTAGACAGTCACAACTGCATCTGCAAAGAGTTTAACAGACAATGTTCAGTAAAAGATGTGGATTTTCGGATGGAGCGGAGCATCGGGTTTTTCAGGACGCTCGACTGCGGAACAAGTATCACGGGGTATCGATGCCTCTGGCCTCACTGCTATCATATTGTTTACGGATGTGTTTTTGTTGCTTTTACTTTTTTCTTATTTGGAGAGCACTTGATGTTTTATGTAACGCGTGTTTCAGGAGGATCAAGTGGGATAGGAGCAGAGACGATCAGAGTCCTTGCGCTCCGTGGTGCACATGTAATCATGGCTGTACGAAATGTGGACAAAGGCAAACAGGTTAAAGAAACCATACTCGGAAAGATTCCTGATACTAAGATTGATGTCATGGAACTTGATCTAAGTTCTATGGCATCGGTTAGGAAATTCGCATCCGAGTACAACTCCTTAGCACTTCCACTAAACCTCCTCATGTGAGTTGCCTATAATATCTACATACAAGTTCATAAACAAACGCATCACGAATGGCTTAGTGCTTCGTCTCAGCATTAAGTATAGCTTAATTACGCTGTAAACTTATAGTAGTTTTCTTCATTTCAAGTAATAATGCAGGGGTTATGGTTCCTCACACGCTTTCAAAGGATGATATAGAGCTGCACTTTGCAACTAACCATTTGGGTATGTTATTCTTTTTGGAAGCTATGTACTATGTAGGCTGGTAATTTCTAATGCAAGGAACAGGTCATGATCTTGTGATTTCGAGAGTTTCTACTCAGTGTTGTTCGCAATTTATTTTATCAAATCCTACAGCCTTATATTCCAAATACCCCGCTTCAATATCAAGTAGCGAATTCCTGTTTGGTCACTCTTTTTAAGCACTTCTTCGTCGGTGGGCAATCTCAGGATCCTGCCAAATGTAAGACATATCTTTGAATGATCTACTAAATAGGGAAATTTTTATTTTTATACTTTATTGTGACAGTGTGACAATTTTTATACTCTAAGTGGCAATGCTCTATTCATATATTATAATTTGGCAATCTTGCCAATTTATATCATCGGATCGATTTTCCGGTCAAACCGGTCAAATTTGACAGGAAAATTGTCCAATAACAAAACAAACTTAAAATCTCTACCAATTTATATACGAATTCTACGTGTGTAATAAACACGCGCATCAATTCATAAGAAAATATATCATACATGTCATTTTTTGCACCACAAGTTATCTTACATGATTATATAAACGAAATTCGTATATAAATTGATAGAGATTTTAAGTTTGATTTGACTCCGGATAATTTTTCAGTCAAATTTGATTGGAAAATTGATCAAAGTATATAAATTGGCAAAATTCTTAAGTCAGAGTATATAAATTGGACACTACTACTTTAGAATATAAAAGTTGACACACTGTAACAATAAAATATCAAAATTAAAATTTTCACAAGTAATTATATCAGCCATATGTCATCGTATATCGTGGCTTGGTTCCTTAATTCATGTATAACATTTTTTTAAATGGTGGTTTGTCCCATACAATATTAAATTGAAGATTATGAGCCGAATTCGGACCTAGGAGCCCAACAGATTGGCCAGAAAAAAGATAAAAGACCCAACAACACCAGAATCCTGATCCGCAACCACCCTTAATTCTCAAAACTCAGATATGGAAATCGACTTCACCCGGTATCTTGCCGTACCCATGTTACATATGTTGTAGAACGCATGTTCGTACGATATAATTCTGGATGCTTCATTCAATCAAGCTTATGGTAGTGCTGTTAAGAGCTTACCGTGTAAATATTGAAACCTCAAGGTTCGAATTTCAGTCTATCTGTATGAGTAGTTTTGAGCTGGTTTTAAAACATAGTTGCTTACTGGCTGGTGCCTCACTTTCCATTATACTTCCTCCGTTCCGGAGAACTGAACTTTTTTTGGTCCACCTTCCCGGACATGCCGGGTAGAGGAGAGAACGCAACTGGCCCGAAGATCAATGTCCTGGAGAAATAGAGGCAACCTGCCGAGGAGAACATTTTCGTTTCAGGCTGTTACGGAGAACTATTAACATTTCTATATATGACAATA
>JAYMSH010000606.1:0-10436 GCA_036897905.1 Aragoa cleefii | reverse complement strand
ACACATTCTGGCAATCATACTCCAAGTTTTAAATATTTAAATATCCCTCAGAGGACATCAGCAATTGTCAGTCATTAGCCACTGAAAATTTAAATAGGCAGCCTTTGGTAATTGCTCTTCTATTTAAGCTTCAGAAAGAGCACGGTGCAATTTACACATCTGACAGCATGAAATTGATCCTGCCAATTCCAAGAGGCATACAAAATATGATTAGAACAACTTATGACAATTTTCACCAGATGTGCTCTGTCAAGGTTCACTAAACAGGACTTTGACACATGAGAAGTGAGAGATCCAGTTAACAATCGCCTTTTTCTTGTCTCTTTTTTGGTAGTTATGACACAGCAAGACAACAGAACACCTGCAGAGCTTATGGCTGAATCACAAAGCCATAACTTTAACGGCACTTTTTCCTTTTTTAAGATGGTAAGTAAATACAGTTTCTTTGGATCAGTTCCAAAACAAAAATGTCAATTTTGCCCCAGAAAACAGCAACAGATTGAAGACAGGAGTAAAGACCAATTTTTTTTTTTTTGTTTTTAAGTTATCAATCTCTTATTTAGGCATATTACAGAGAACTTGAATCTTGAGAAGAAAAGAATTTTAGATAAACCAACAAACAAGCAAGTACAGGTGAGGAACGGGATGAACATAGACAAGCAAAGTGGCAATATTCCACAATTTATGTGAGAGCCGTGTAACAAGGAAAGGGAAAGATAGAATTGGAATAACAGAATTTGACCGCCATGTGCTCAGATGCCAGTTGGATTCTAGCTTCAAGTTTCCTTTTTTAAAGATTTAAATAAGTTACAGCAGAAATTGTATGATCAAACACCACACTGCTTTTCCAACGAGCGCTTTTTTAAGCATTTGCAAACACTTGCATAGTTTCTTAGCATCCCGGAAGTTAAGGGGTCAAAGGGCATCGTCACCTAGACCCAACCACACCCAGCCCACATCCTCAAAACTAACTTCCCGTATCGAATGACCTTGAAACTACCTGTATGGGCTTATCATAATATTCTATTATCCTTCATCCTAATTCCGGGGAGAGGAGGTGGTGGCTATATACACATTCAATGACGTTGAAACTACCCATTAGGCTAGTTAAGACATAAAATCCATTCCACCAATGTGGCACCAAGAGCAAGTGCTTAACTAGCAGGAAAATATACTTGATACTGAAATAGGGGAATGTGGCACCAAACATGATTCTAACATTACTGACTAAGATAAAGAAAGTATATCCTTCAGTTAAATGAGCACGAAATGGTTTCATGATGCATAAGTTTCTCTAAAAAATGAGTAACATATTATGGTCATCGTAAAAGCAATGTTAGATAAGAATGTAACTCACATCATAAATCAGCCTTCGGTTTTTTTCCTGCTACAATCTGGGAGATGTGTAGACCCCTACTAAACGCCTGGTTGAAAAGAATCCTTGTCTGCATATTCTGGAAACCAGGTAACCATGAAAGGAGCGCAACAGGTGCCATTACAATGACTCCAAACATGATGTCATATAAACGAGCTACAGAAATAACAGTCTCCCATAAAAATGTTTTCTCAAGAAATGGTCTAAGGACCTGTGCAATCAAAATGGCACCCCAACCAGTCGGAAGAAAAGCCAATAAGCTGGTGAACAGATCCAGAAATTTGAAGGCAGTAAATTCCAGCAACGCAACTATCACAACAGCAACAAGAATAATAACAAGGAACTGAACCAAACGATAGTAAATATGCTCCTTCGCAGCGTATTTATCCCGAGCATATGCTATGACCGAGTATATTCCAAGAGCAGCAAACACATAGATCCATGAAAGCAAATAAACCGCAATGCTCTTACTTCCAGCAGAAATCCCCAACTGATACACAATCCCATACTGGAAAAAGAAGAAGCGGAGGTCCAATATGATTTCCATTACTTTTCCCCAAAGACCGGTTGTCCTTAAATGATCTTGCTCCTCATACCACCACTTTTCCCAGCTCTGTTCAGGCTTTGCAAATACACCACCCTTGTACCATATCCAGTTCATAAATTCATCGAAATCATAAACAGCTTTTAACCAATCAAAGCCCAGTGGGTTGAAAATGAAGGGACCCAAAATCCAAGAGGCGACCAAAAACCAACTGGTGATGGTCAATGCTATGTACACAAAAGTTCCTGTCGCTACAGGGCTGTAAGAAGCATATATAACAAGAATCAATCCAAGTTCGATAGCCTTCACGAAATGACTGCGAGCATACAATCTATAATTCTCAACAAAATCCTTATGCTGCACCACAAAACCACGGCCAGTTGCACGGTATTTTGCACCACCATGCAAAATAGTTCTACCAAAGTAATGACCACGGGTCCCCATGGAGAATGAATAGAATACTGAAGAAAGCTGGAGCTGCATTGTAATAAAGTCCCAGATAGCATTCAGAAAGCCGTGCTCAAGTGAGTTTTCAACAACCATTGGCAATGCAGTAAACAGCCCAAGTTGGATGATGAACTGCTGATTCAAGATTGCACCAAGTGCTGCATTGTCGTTGGCATTATCTGCTATGGAACTCTCCAGCCCACTCAATGCCAGATAAAGCCGGCCCCACAAAAATGCATAGACAGTTAGGATAATCATCATGGTATTGAAGAAAAATCCCACAGTAGTGTAAAAGAACGAAAGCATTCTGAAGAAGTCTAGCCTATGGCCCAACCGGTAAACATCCCGACTAAGTATTTGCTCACCGTTCCCACTGGAAACCTTGGCCTCAAACATTGAGATCTGATTCAGACCAACATCCCTTCCCTTACCGACTTGGATGTATTCATGATGGGTAACATTACCACCTCTCAACGTGCAATTGAATCCAGCAAAAATATCCTCACTGATGTTAATTACCCTGGAAGCTTTGCTTATTCCTCCCCGGGTCAGAAACCAAAACCTGTCGAAAACATCGGGGTGACCATAGTGCATCCGTACTTTAAGAGGATTCGCCAAAACACGCTGTCCCAATGTGACAAAACTTGTCTCCTGGGCAGACATGAACCAAGCAAGTGATGATACAGAACCTGTAAAAATGTGCTCCCTGACCCCCAATATGGTAGGTTTCCGGATGCCATAATTGTGCCTGAATTCCTCCAAAAGGTTCCGCATCTTTAAAGCCTCTTCGAAATAGTTATCCTGGTTCATGTCAATTGTTTGAACAGCATCTCCCCTGGTGAAGATAATGGCATGGTTCTGATTCTCCGGTTTACCCTCTCCAAGCTTTATTGGGCCAGGCAACTTAACCCGATATATCTCCACCTCCCTTTCCAATTTCTGGTCATATTTAACCAGCACAGAATAATACGCTATCTCATCCCTCCCCATCGGCACCTCGTCAACATAGGCAATGCGAAGTGCTTCATTATTCTTCATCAGATAGAGGATCTCCTCAGCACGAGGATCTTTTTTAGCCTTCTGAGAACCATAGATCTGACATGCAATCACATAAGTGAATTTCATCAAGGCAGTCCCACGCTCATGGCCTTTGAAAAACAAACTGACTGAGCTATTTGCACTGCTCAAAGTTCTCGAGGAGGGTGACTTCTCTGAGCTCAAGCCATCTGTCTCTTCATTATGCCTCATGGCACTAAGTTGCCGAGATCCTTCCTTCATGTCCATCTCAGAAGCTGAATCCAGAAAAACCAGCATCTCGAGCGCCTGATAGTAGTACATCATTCCCCTGACTGTACGGGTAAGCGTCTGACCCCTGTACGATGCCCACAGCCGGAGATTTCTCAGCCTATCTGGATCTGTCCACAGTTCTCTTTCAGTTTTCACACCTACTCGACGCATCCTCTCCAAGAAGTTCCTCCACTCATCAGCATAGATGGTCTGCAAGTAGTAAAGGGTCGAAATCCCATCTTCGTTTTCAGTTCGGAGTAGTTCCTTGTTGAACAACACCTCTTCACTATAGTATGGGGTAAAAACGCTGAAGGCCCTCATTTTCTCAACTTGAGGAGCATGGGGCATGTTCATGAACAAGGAGTTGCTAAAGAAGGCGATTCGTCGTCTGGCTTCAAGATTTTCTGGAATTTTCTGCATGGAATCCCGAGATGTAAGAATAGTGTGTAACCGCCGCACGCAACGGTAGAAACTATCGTTACTCACATTAGGCAACTCAACAGCATTTTCAAAAAGCAATGCTTCACCAGACCCCTCCCTTTGAGGAACCAGACCATCCTCCTTTAGTTGGTCATTGTTTCTCAGCTCTTTCAGGAGATCTCTAATAGCAGCCTCATATAGGGCCTGAAGAGCATTCACCACTTTGTCAATATCTTTATTTGGCCTGAGGACAAGATTGAGAAGATGGACCAGCTTCTCATGGATCTTACTGAGTGCAGCCACGTTGTAATTTTTCGTGAATTTCTCCAGCTGAATCCATTGATCAATTTCCAGGAAGAAGGTTCTGATTATGGAGCGCTCCTCAGAATCATATTTGACAATCGCCAGCAAGAAGTGCCTTGAACTGTCATATGCTTCAATGACCGCACATCTTCTGTATTCTATCTTGGAGACTTTGTGCCAGAGCCACCTATCAGGAGCATCAACCAACTCTTTCGCCTGACTGAGAGCAAGCAGTAGCTCGTTACAGAGGAGCAAGCATGGCCACTGAATCACCTGAATTTCCCAGTTACATTTCGGGTCCTTGTGATCATTTTGAGGTAGCTCCAACAGCTCAACCTCATGATCACAAATGATATCTTCCTCCCTGAACGTATTGATGATGGCATTCCATATTAAGGCAAACTTGTTGGCCTCCACCTGGTTAGACTCGAGCTTTTTGAAAGGGCGGCCGAGACCATATCTCAGCTTCAAACGATTGATGGCATCTGCCATCTTGCTCTTCAGTGATCCCCTGGCATTCAAAAGCTGTTCCTCGGGCATCAGATTAAACTGAATCGCACTGGCAAAGAACTGAAACCTCAACCTCAAGTGTTGCATGTTACGAATTTCACCCAAGTGGTCAAAAAGGCCGACCGCAGCACCAGCAAAAGAAGAATAAATGCAGTACCAGATCTGCAGATCCAGAAGGTAAATCAAAATAACCGGACTCCACAAAAGTCCCACAGCTAACCGGTTACTGTTGCCAAAGAACTGATGCCACTCGTAATTGACATTCCTAAGACCCAACAAGGACCTCGTGGGAGCAATCATCGGCCTAATCTGCATGAAATAACTGAAGGCAAATTTTGTTGCAAGCACAAAAACCCAGAAAATGGAGTATTTGATATTGTCGACAAGACCTTCCCTAAGCCCCCGACCCACGAAAGTCCTGCTCTGGAACCACCACGACAACAAATAGAATATCTTCCAATTCGTATTCTCCAAAAAATTCCTAACCCACGGCAAAACAAACAGCGCTATACCTAACAGCTCCGGGATGAGAAAAAGCGCCACAGCCTCGAGAAAGTTAAAAACCCTCCCATCCGCGGCACGTGTCCATCTCCTATCAGCATTCCTCTGACTCCATATCATCCCGTAAAACACACCAAACACCACACTCCACCCAGCAGCCATCACACTCTTCAAAACCATCCTAACCCCCAACGACTTAGTCTCCCTCGACACCAAACTATACTGCATCCCAATATCAAGCACCGACAGCAAGAACCTTAGCGCGCTCCACGTAAAGAACACAGTCAAGCACTTCGCTCTCACCTCCGGCACCCGCAACGCATCCCACGGCCACACAATGCCGTCCTCCCACGCCACAATAATCGCCAGCTGAAGAAACAAAATCAACAAAATCCACAGCTTATCAAAACTCCTAAACAAGTTCCAAAACGACCTCTGCTCCACAAACCCCGTCTTCCCCACCTTCTTCCCCATATGCCCTGTCACGAAGAAATTACTCCCGATATCCACCGGCCACTTCAACTTCTCAAAACACCGCTTACTCCAGAAATACTCGTTTAAATCATCATAATTCCTCCACGCAGAATGCGGGGCCGTCCCATTCTTACTATTCTCCACCTCCGCCTTAATAGTATCATAAATCGGCTTCACTATCCTATTCAAAAACGCGTAATCCCCCGACACAGACGGACAAAATAGACTCCCCGTATTCTCATCAATATAATCCTCCAATATCTTATTCAACTCCATAGACATATTATGAAAGATATAACAAATACACTCAGGCATAAATCTCAAATTCGCAGACTCACCCCAAATCAACAAATACAAGGAAACATAGAGCAACTCCCTCCGCTGATCAGCGTTACGAGTATTCGAATCGGAAATCCACACATTAGACCTTACACTCAAATAAGAGCACCAATCAGAGTAGTTCTTAAGCAGATGGCGGCGAAATCGTTTGAGGACGGAAGGATCGAGGGAGTCAATGTTATCAGGCGGATGAGAGAGACGCATCTGGGCGTTGGAGAGGTGGAGGACGAGGTGTTCGCGCTGGTTGTCGACATTGGAGGATTGGAAGCCGAAGAAGAGGGCGAGCCAGTCGAGGAGGTCGTAGTTTTGGCGCCAGACGGCGAAGGGGGGCTTGCGGAGGTCGCCGACGGTGCGGAGGGCGGCGGCGGAGGCGCGGACTTCGGGGAAGCGGAGGGAGGGGTGGTCGGCGAGGAGGTTGTGGATGGGGATTATGTTGTACACGTCGTCGTCGTTTTGGTTGTTCATCGTGAAAGCATTGAGAGAGATCTGTGACAAGAGAGTTTGCAGTGGTTTTGAATAGTTAAATTGTGTTGTTTTAGAGAGAGAGAGAGAGAGTTATTTAAATGGTAATGGCGGTTGAGGATTTACGCAGCTTTGACAGGGATTGGGGGTGTAAGTTTCTCTTTTATTTTATGGTTAACACGGCAAGCAAAGAAACGTAATTAATAATTATTATTACTCATATTTTTTACTATGTGATCAGAATGGTCTTTTGATCTTTTCTTAGTAGGAGGAGTGTATTCTTTATATTCAAATTTTGAATACCTTCCTTTTATACTTCTGATTTATTATAAATGTTTCTTTACCATCTTTTTGAAGGAACGAGGTGGATTGTTTAAGGTAGAGATTGAAGTGCTACTAATTACAATTGATGGTTGAGTGCATGTGTAATTAACGGCATGAACTTATCGCTATTCATATTTATATTGTTGTATGTAATTTAATTAATTTGTTTAGTTTTATTTGGGTTTTGTCTAGAAAGAACATCACTATTTCGTCAAATTTGAAACATCACTTTTGCTTCAGAAGTTTGAAACTAGGTGGGGCGGATCCAGAGGCATTAGTTCGTCTTAAATTCATTGGTTATGTTCGTCTTATATTCGTGTTTTCTTTTGCTAGACGTCACAATTTGGGACTTCATGAATTTTAGTTCGAACATCTTTCACTTACCTTATCAATATTTATAATAAACGAAATTTACAGATTTCAATTTACGGATTTGTAGAATGTCGCACATGCATAAGATATGTAACAAATAATGTAGCACTAGAACAAGACTTGGTCTTGTTGTCACCTTCTAAGGATTATTTTAAGCCCTTGTCGCACGGTTTCTCACTTAGGTCACAATTTTCGACGATTCATAAATGATGGGCATCACAAAATGGCACATAAATATTTAACGCAAATAGTGGAAGCTGTATTTGTTAATCTGATTATTATATTAATTATTCAAATGTTAGCATTTTTCTAATGATATTCATCTCATCAATTTTTAATGGTCAAAACCAACAGTTTCTGAATTGGGTCCCGAGGACACAAGCAAGAACATAGTGGAGATCATATTCCAGTCAAGCTGGCTCAAGAAACAAGCCCCAGTATGCAAGATTGACCGCATACTAAAAGTCCAAAATACCCCCAAGACGATCTCCAAGTTTGAGGAGTATAGGGACACCATCAAGGCCAAGGCCACCAAACTGCCCAAGAAACACCCCCGGTGCTTGGCTGACGGGAATGAGCTCCTGAGGTTCCACTGTACGACTTTGATGTGCTCTCTGGGGCTCAATGGTTCGTCCAATTTGTGCAACTCGATCTCGAATTGTAGCGTTTGTAGCATTATTAAATGTGGCTTCAGGGGAATTGCGGCAGAAGGTAGTATCAAATTCTTTAATGTATTGCACAATTACTTCACGTACATGTAAAGCCGGACGTGATTCGGGGTGGGGGGTAAAAATAATAAATAAAAGCTCATGACCGAGGGTTGAAGCACCTATAGTATAAAAGTTTGCCTTATAAATATATGATATTTAATGAAGTCGAAAGTTAGGGGGCGTCTGTCCCAACCTGCCCTCAATTCTTCCCCTGTCAATGACCATATCATATATGAAAGTCGTGTTAGTTTGATTCTAATTTATGTCTTCCATAGGTATACTAACAACAGCGACCAGTGGGAAAGCGCACGATAGTGCTAGGGTGACATCAGGCAATGGAAGGAGGGCCATGCTTGTTTGTCGGGTGATTGCCGGGCGGGTGAAAAAGAACCCTGAGGGTAGTGATGAGGAATACGACTCGGTGGCTGGAGTTGCGGGAGTTTATTCGAATTTAGATGAGATGTATGTGTTTAATCAAAGGGCTATATTGCCTTGCTTTGTTGTAATCTATAGAGGGTTTTGAATTTGATCTATTGACAATTTCTCAGTGGAATAGGTATGTCAATCAAGATGATGAACAATGAATTTCAAGCATTGACATTCCGTATATGTTTCAATTTTTTTGTGCAATTTTCTTTCATGATTTAGAGCCGCCTGACTCTTTGGGCATGAACGTGCTTAAAAACAATTAATGTTTGCCTTTCCTATTTTAGCCAGTCCCAAAAGAATGCCTAGGACGGAACTAGAGGTATATAAGGGTGGTCGTCGTTCGCTCTAGAAATAATATTGAGTACTATATATTTCGAACGGATTTTTCTTTGAAGAAAGGTTTTTCCGGCACCAACATAAACTACGATTTTTGAGTCTGTCCTGATTAACTCAGAGTGAGATTTTGAAAGTTGAAAACATAGCAAATGTAAATTACAGTCTAATGTTGCCCAATAATAACTTTAGGTGATACCAAACTTTTGATTATTTGCTTTTTTCCTGCAAAAGTTCTATATCAACGAACAAAGGCACGTGGGTTTATGGCATCCGAGGAATCTTGTATCATGGCAAAACCATCATTTGGAGCTCAATGTCACAAGCCGTTCCAATTTTAAAGACTTGGAGGAGTCTTGCGTAATTTTAAAGAAGTTCGAGACGTAATTGTATGAAGAAGTTCGAGACGTAATTGTATGAAGGCTCAAATATGGGATTACTTTGTAAATCAATAGAATGTATGAATTTCTAGTATTGTTCTAAAGTTCTTTTAGAACTCTTATAGATCATTTGAAACTTGTAAATATCTCTAAATGTATAATTGTAGCCATTAAATTATATTGATCTCCACCATCCATTTAGAATGTGCTATTATATAAATAGGTCTTCCGGTCCCCCCATTTGATCATGAAGCAATCAAGCAGATCTTTTAACATTCAATTATCGTCACTTACAATATTTACACTTTTAATTATTATTTCTTCCTTACTTAACAACTTAGGTGAAATATTTATTAATTAGACTTTGAGCGATTTAATTAGTATCGCACCCATCTGAAGATTTTCAAGAACCGAAGAATCATTCCGTGACATCAAGCTTATGTTGATGAGATAAAGAAGAAAGGTTGGAACAAATGCTTTTCGGAGCTTTATTATTTACAATTAATTAATCAGTATCAATATTTTATCGGACATGGCAGCTTTAGACTAACGGCAACATTCTAAATTACATAGTTTAATGCAAGTTGTTTGGTTCATTAAGGATTTAATTGACTACAATCAATTGTTATATACCGTGTCATCTATCAACCACATACTCTTAACCAAGATTACAAACTTGGAGAGGAAGATGGTTTCAATATGTTGATGACAGAAAGAAAAGAGGTTGGAATGCAAGGGTGAGTTAATTGTTTAGCAATTTGTAATACTCCGCAATTTGTAATATTTCGCAATTTGTTGCACTTTGAATATCTTTATAAACAACTACAGAGGCGAATATTGGATGAAGAGACTAAATTTGTTCGATTCTGGACGTTCATTTCAACTTCCCTGAAAAAATTAATATGGATGGAATTTGATCAAGATATAAGATTGAGACTCTGATATCATAACAAAGTTCCAACTGAATCAGAACTCAAATTACTAGTAAAATATGCTAATTATTTATATTAATCACCTACAACAACTTACAAATTTAATTATTTTTTTAACTTCTTAATTTGAGAAATTATTTTACAAATACAGTTTTCTAAAGGATTAGTTTCAAAGATTTAGAATTCAAAAATCAGAATCAAACCAATGCAAGTCACTAGGGTGCCTTTTAATCATCTCAGTGACCCAAAGATATAATAAATAATATTATCATCCATTCAATTTCAATTTTCACA
>JAYMSH010000605.1:0-10436 GCA_036897905.1 Aragoa cleefii | reverse complement strand
GTAGCAGATTAATTTGATTAAAAGTCCATTTACATTATTTAGTTTTGATTTTTTACTTTATTTAGTTTTGATTAGTTGGCAGTGTACGTAGTTATCGAGAGTAACTGTCAGCTAGGTTTATTATTAATAAAATTCACACCTCACTCAATGATTTATCATTATTTAGTTCTATTTTTCAGACATTAAAAGATTATCTTCATTTTAGTATAGTTGGAGTTTGTCCTTGTTCCATGATGTAGTAATGAGTTGGCTCATAAATTACTAAGTGAGTTACTCATTCTAGAGGAGTTGGGACTTTATCTACTATGTGAGTTTCTTTGATGCCTTCGTGATGAAATGAAATTACTTTGATTTTCAAAAAAATAAAATAATAATAGATAAATAAATAAATTGGGTATTACAAAAATCAGACAAGTAACAAGGGTCCACTAAAAACACAATCTCAAATTTTCTTTTGCCAAACCACTCTAGCCTAATTGGTACACCCCGAAATCAAGCGGTTACGATCTGATTCTCCTTATTTTCTTCAATTAGAGGTCATAGTTAACTTCCATATAAAATGCGGCAGTTGGTTGAATTGTATATAATTATAAAAAAAACAAATGCCAATTAGATTAGAAAATTCATCAAAAGAAATAAAAATAACAATTAAGATTAGGAAATACAAAAAAGAGTTGGAAAGATTGAGTCGGTGGTGTACTACTTATGGTAAGTTAGTTCGATTAGGATTAGGAAAAGTAACTCCAATCAGGCTTCCAAAAGTGTCTTATTTATACTTCATCCATTGGAAGAGGATATGTTCGATATTTCTTCTTAGTCCGTTCCGGATAATTTATCCAGTTATTTATAATGGTAAAGAAAACTCTATTTTTTATATTTTTTAATTTCTGACACTACACTTCCTTCGGGACCTTATATTTTATAAAAAACCGTGCCCCAATGTCCTCTTAAATTCCCCAGGACGGAGGGAGTGGGTCTTTTTACCCCCTTCTCGCTTTTCATTCTTACGTTCTGAGTTTTTGCTTTCTTACGTTTGTTTAATAAAACTCCAGAGAGGTGATCAGGGTTTTTGGTACAACACCCTGTTCGCTTAGTTTTAATTGGTTTCATGGCCATGGCAGCAGCCAACCGTAGCCGCGTTTTCGTGGGGAACATCCCGTATGTTGCTACTGAAGAGCAGATCATTAAAATATGCGGAGGAAGTTGGCCCTGTTGTTTCCTTCAAATTAGTTACTGATCCGAAAACTGGAAAACCAGTTGATGTTCAACCATTTTCTTCTATATAAAACTAAAATTGTTCAACCATTTTGGGAATAAAAAATGTGGAGCAACAGAAGATTACACAAAAAAGAGCACTGTTTACAGGCGCATAATCATCACAATTTTACACAGAATTGAAACAAAAATAACATATACTATCCCTTTATTAATCAAAGGGAGAGTCCGGATTCCTCGTCCTCTTCAAGACCGGCAGTGTAGATGAAGTAGAAAGACCAGATCAAACCGAACACGCCCAAAAGGATCCATCCCAAGAGGTTGCTGCTCAGCCCGAACGGAAGCCCAGTTCCTTCGGTGCTCATCCTCTCATCCACCAGAGCCATCGCGCTGGGGCTCGACATGGCTGCAGCGAGGACTGAAGCTCCCATTCCCAACTTGGAATCAGTGGTCTCTTGTGGCTTTCCCTCCATTGAACATCTCACTTTCCCCACACTCTTGGACATTGACGTCAATCCTACAAATTGTTCAGAAGCAAAACAATGCAGATGCTTCTTAAGTAACCAGCCTTTGATTATTATTTTAACAAAAGGTAAGCGTTTGATATTCTAAATTTGAATTTCAAACAATAATACCACTGCCACACAAACAACTCTATTCTTACACGCCGATTAAGGCCATGGACCAATCTTTACTTTGCATCTTCTAGAAACCAAAATCTTAATGTACGAGTATGTATGCCTAATATCATAGTAATATTCGTACCATGTCGTATATAAGATAGATAGGACGAGAGCATATCGATGGATAATTAATTACTTACCGACGATGGCAGCAGGCCTCACGGCGGATGGTTTCTTTACGAAGGCGGCGCGTGCCACCAACGAGGTTGAGGTGCAAGCTGAGATGGTGGCCATGTTTAAAAATGATCAGCTCTCTATGTTACACTCCAGATATGAGAAGTATTTTGTGTGCTTGTATGGAGATTTTACGTCCCTATATTCAAGTGAACTCAATAAACCACACAAACTTGGATTAGATAGATTGCTCCCATCTTTGAAAACCCAACCACAGTTTGCCACGTGGCCCAACATCTCTTACATGTGGTTTGTGTGGCTAAGTCTCACCCAAAATAAAATTCAAGATAAATATTAAAGAGAGAACTGAGAATGCAACCAATGAAAGAAATAATAAATGGAACCTTACCACATTTTCGATTAATTTTGTTCGACACACCATATATGTGGTAACTTTGTCTACAATACCATCTTGTGCAACTCCTGATTTCAATTGAACCAAAGTATGAAACGCAACAGATGTATATTGCTAGAATGGACTAGGCTTCTAAAATCATTATGGCCGGATGACATTGGTAAGAAACCAAAAAACGTCAAAATGTACATGTAAAATATAATATTGTGTAAAAATGAGAAAGAATGGAGCAAGTAATGAAGTTCCTACACAGAAGCGTATGTAAGATTAAAATATGGAAAAAAACCTTATCCAATTTGTAAGGCTAACTACTCGTGTATATTGCACTGTTGCAGGTATGGATGTTCATACTTGACGTGTTTTCTCCACAAGTGTTTGTACTTCTCGATGCCAATATCTAACCACGGTTTCAGAATTCCGTCAAAATGTAAGACTGCAGCTTGATCTATGTCCTCTTGCCTCACACTACTGTCATAACCTAACCCAAGTACTTGCCATGTCTTTTCTAGAGCGATTGTGTCCGAGTAAAATGTGGCCCAACCAATGGGCAAGCTTCCTGCTTTCCACACTGTTGGCGTCTTCTTGACCTGCAAGAAGCATCAATTTGTTGATATGTACTGAGTCATAATTTAGAGAAAAAGTGAACCTCATATATAGGATGCATTTTAGGCCAACTAATTTAGCATCGACTTCTGAAACTAGCAAACTAAATTTTCATTTGGGGGGATGGGTGCAGAATCCTGAAAGAGGGAATCTAAAAATAACATAGGAGGATTTCATATATAACACGAGGCACATTCGTGCATATTCCCCTGCATGGATGAGTAAAATCAATTGGTAAGAAGAATACTTCACTGAAGAAGCTTTACAATGGTTTATTAGATTCACGGTACTCTATTTCACTCTTGGCAAAAATAATCGGTCTTCTTTGGGTTAGAAATGATAGCTTGAAACAGAGTCACCAGAATCTGCTGCTCAAAAGCACAAAAGAAATGTGAATGTGCAAATGGTACCGAAAGCCTGGGTGGTTATAGATTCACATCCAACCTCAAAGATCAACAGATAAGGCATTAACCACTTACGTTTTAGGGCTAATGGGGGGAAAAAGAAAAACAGAGGGACAACTGAGAAACGCAAAGTACATATCACTTGGTATGTCAGTAAAAACAAGTAACTAAGACCAACATAATCTAGTACGCATGTGATAACTGTCAATAATTTGCATGCATAGAATCAATGTGCATAATTTACTCACCAAGCGAAGGTATTTGTGATAGACTGCGGTTAAATCTCGCCTTCTCCAAAGTTTTAGATCAAATATATTCATCCCAAAAGCCCATGTGCAGGCGTTGGGATTGAACTTCTTGGCTATTACGGGGTCTGTGAAATTGATAAACTTATTCATAAGTCGGTATGAAGGATCCGCTGGATTACAAGTTTGCACTGCAGCATTCACTTTGCCTTTCATGCCAATATCCCAGAGTCTTGTCAAATCCCTTTGAACCACCACATCATGATCAAGAAGGACAATCTTTTTCAGATGAGGAAAAACATCAGGCAAATAAAACCGAAGGTGGTTCAGCTCCGAAGTAAATCTTGGGTCAACAGACCCTTCTTTTTGCAGAGTTGCATGGTATTTGGTGGACAATCCTTCCAAACTGTCTAATCTCTCCACACTTACTGTAGCTTTGCCAGGAGGATTTGATAAGAACCACATAGACATTGCCGCAAAGTTCATAGAGTCCGTCACTATATGAAATATTACCATCTCAGGTTCCTGTCATATAAAGAGATTAATATTTAGTGTTTAATCCATTACATCATTAAGAAGCATCATAGTGTCTCCACCACAAATGTCTTCCATTAATAAAGCCAATACAGCAATATGAAGTCATCCAGAATGAGCAAATGAGACACTATCATACTCATTATGTCTAAAACATAGAACATAAACACAATATTATAGTATTAGTCATAATGACCAGATCATTGTGTTTTATTAATCGTTTTTTATTGAAGTGAATCACCAATTTACAGATAAGAATGAACACTAAATCTGAAACTAAGTGTGCACATGTAACAACCCAAGAGTAACTAAGAGGCAAACTAGATAAGTGACTCTGTCATTATCTGTCTTAAAATTCTGGGTGCCTGGTATAAGAACAAATTTATCATAACAAAAGTGCATGTAGAAGTTAATATGTAAACCGCTAAAATTCCCTATCCTTTCCAAATTCAACTTTTTCGGGGCAAGATTATTCAACGCAAAAGTAAACAAAACAGATGTTAACTGAAACAGGGGAACAAAACCAGTCAACTTACACTAGCCAGTGACACAGTCGAGTTTACAACGACTGAACAAGCCAATATATTGTCGGAGAAGATGGCAAAGTGATAATGATCAGGATATCGAAGTTTATGCTGATTAGGGAGCTCCCGCTCCTTAGCCTCCAAGGCATAATAGTCAGCAGTCAATCTCATCGAAAGACAATGAAGGCCTTTCGGGATGGTTCTTGCACCAAGCCCTTTAAGAAACACTTCTGGACTTCTTTGAATAAGAACCTGTATGTCATAGCGCGAAGCTTTTTCACCATCGCAGCACAATCAGGATAGATACGACTGGCTTTTGCCAAGGTGGATTCCATGGCTTTCATCTTCTGCAAAGCACTGACAAAGCAGAATTTTATAAATCAAATGCAACTTCCGGACAGATCAAGTAAAAAAAATTATTTTCCATCGTTATCTACATCTGACATGCTTCCATGGAAAAGGAAATGAACAGTTGTTTGAACATATGCGTTACTGTGTCCAGCAATCGGTGTAAACAATGTCTAGTTTCAATTTGATTGAACTGACAATAAGTAATTTGATTGACATAGACGATTGAAATCTTGGGAATCTAAGAAAAAACTTCAGAGAAAATTATTACCAGAACAAACCTAGACTTGAAAAATCTAACGAAAACTAGAGAAGTAGAAAAAAAGGCCATGAGATATCCTAGAATAGCTCTGAAAGAAATGCAAATAATAAGTATTCTACATTGGGGTGCGCTGCCATTGGAGTGGGGGCACATAAATCGAAGCCTATGTTCAATACTACCCCTGATTTCAAAATGACAAGAACAAAATGATCATCAGGAAACCAATTACCATATTAACCAACAGAGAGCTAGCTGTACTAATATGAATGGCATAAGGTCAGTGCAAACACTAGATAATAAAATGCTGCATTTCAACTGCCGGTAATTCAACTGATGTCGCCAAAACATGCATTATTTATTCTTTCAACAATAAAAAATTCAAATTGAGCATAGATATATGTGTTGAATAAGGAACCTTAGTAGAAAAATATTGTACCTTCTAGATAAACGGGAATCTTTGGTGGATTGACTTATGGCCCGTTCAAGCTCTTTTATTCGAAGTTTCATCTCTTTTACAAAATGAGAGCTGCTATTTGTTGGCGTAAAGTTTATGTATGCTCTGGCCCTAATCACCTGATCTTTCATCTCTTTTAGCTTCTCATCCAGTGCTCTCCTCGTCGGTGTATGCACATCCTTATCATGCCGAACCACCTCTACATGTGACTCTTCCTTCATTAACAAACAATGAAATACTTACTGGTATGGAAGGAAGCATAATAAAGGAAACTAACTTGGATGGCGAAAGAAAAAGGATGAGATAAATAGCAGAGGAACTTATGATGACATTGGACAAACCAATTAACTTTACTTTGTACACATAGCCACCCAAACAAACCATGATCAATAAAGCAAAGACATTGTGGTGAAGGTAGACCACAGCTATCTTCAGACATTGATGCCAACAGATAAGTGAGGAGGATTCAAACCTACATAGAAAAACTTCAACAGATTTACAACCTGCCACATATTACCACTCGGGTCCCCCCCCCTATGGGTTTCCTACAATGATAATGAACTAATTATAGCTCCGCTGCCTAGTAGTGTGAGGTGCTATGATCGGCATCATATGCAGGACTAGAACCCCTGGCTAGTTGTCCCTGTTTTATTCAACTCATCTATCCTTTCTCCAACTACACGCCTTAATCTTATTGTACGATTTCGATACCAGATAGGAGTACAAACAAGTCAATTAACTAGCCACATTGCCAGGTTGAATGAACATAAAGCAATAAACCGAAAAGAGAATAATGGTGTCACCGTTACGCAATGGGCAGCTTGGGTATATAACAATATGCTACCTTTTATGATCTCAAAGATCATAAAACTATAAAATAAAGGTTTACTGGACCTTCACATATCGTGCTCTCTAGTATATCGCATCATCTTGAGTGACAGTACATGATAGACCTAGGAAATATTGTCTAAGTTCCAATACACGCACAAACACAGACACACATACAAGTATAGGAAAATTTCAACACTGAGAGAAAAAAACTCGGGCCACAAAGTAGAATACATGTCACGAAATAAAATATAAGAGGGAGGCTCTCTAGAATCCCAGACTAAAAAATAATAATCTTCCAGGTAAAAATACCACTTGTTCAATTTTCAAAAAATGTTGCAAGACACAATATTATGTGCAAATCGATTTACATATACATCAATTAAAGCTAAAGGTTGTGTAGATACTCAATCGATAAATTCTCGTTGCTGAGAAGAAACATATCAGATTAACCACCAAAAATTCCTTATAACTATAGAAAACATCCCTTCGCATGACTATTACATGAGAAAGATTGTCACTTCATAAGAGCAAGGGAGATAATAAAAGAAAAGGAAGCAAACAAGAACAGACAAAATTCAGAATGATCAGAACATCATACCTTTGCCTCACTGACAGGCAACTTATCTTCCCTCTGCCTTTCCTGGTCACTTTCATGCGGTTCATCCCTAGTTACTGAACTTGAAATAAGACCAGATGAGAGTGTATCTAAAATTTACTTCACGAAAATCAACAAAACGTCCTACGAACCGAAATGTATAAATATGATACCAGCCATTATTTCCAGAGGAGTCAGCATCTCTAAATTTATCAAACTCGGTATCTTCACTAGAACTAAGATTAACAGCAGGAACGGAAGAATCGACTTTGTACACCTCCAGAGATGGTTCTCTAAAACCTTCAACTTCCTCCTAACAAAAAGTTCCACAACTCACACGTACACAATCATAACGAATAAATAGTACCTTTTTAGGTGAAAAAGATAACCATCTATAAGTCTATTACCTGCTCAACTGCACTAAGTGTTTGTGCCTCTGTTCTATGTTTCTGTACAGAAAACAAAAACAAAAAAAACATGATTCAATTACTTCTCCCCTTTTTCTAAAACTCAAAAACTTTGAAGCAAAGACAGTGTAATTACTTCCCCTAGTAAATATGACCGATATTGATTGCCTAAAGAAAGTCTATATTAATGCAATGCATAAACTTCAGACACAGTCATTTCCTCGTACACAATTTATTTTTTTTATTTTTTATACTAGAGATGAGAAACTAAACATGAAGTACAACAAGCTATCAACTTTAGCAAACTTCAAAACAACAATGTCAAATCAAACACATCATTTCAATATATCATAAAACACTAAAACAATTAAAAAAGTACTAAAAGTAGAGAAAATGATCCATACAATGATCGATAAATCTTCATAGTCCTCCGATACTGCACCAAAACAAATTAATCAATTTAAAATCAATAAAAAATAAAACTACATACACAGACAGTGAATGAATAATTACCATCGGAGTTATGCTTGAGCCGATATGACACCAGGAAAATGGGCACGGAAACAGAAATACATAGTAAACAGAGGATCAAAATCCTCGAGCATCTATAAAATGCTCTCCTCATTTAAAAACACTCAAGAAAAATCAATCATTCGAATGAATCGATGAGAAACAGCAAAACGCGTCGAAATTTCCGATTTCGATTTCCAAAAATCTCGAAAAAGAAATGCTAGGGTTTTTCCGATTAAACAAGATCTCGAGAAATCAATTTTCGGTGTCGTTTTTGGGGAAAAAATTGGGAGATTTAAGTAATGAAGGCGGGGAGAAGAGGTGTGTAAGCACGTTCATGAATGTGAAAACGGATTAATTAATTAATTGGGGTGGGAAATGGAATTATTTGGGGAAGGGTGTAACGAGGTAATGATGATGTGATGGGGATGGATGGAATTATGGGTTTAGATGTGATGTGGGATGATGTAGATGGTATACATGTGTCATTGTTAGGATGAATGAAGAATGATGGGTTACCTAAAGTACTAATTAGCTTCCCCATTTTGCACTTCGGTCCCTACTTTGTAGGTTTGAGTTGTTTTCTTCCCTTGGTTTGGTTTGAGTTGGGAATTAGTGATTTTTTGATCAACTTGGGTAAAAGTTTTGTGTGTTTTTAGTAATTTACTCAACATATTCATTGTGATTTTATAGTTGGATTGATTCTTGAAAGGTATTTTGTTGGTTTTGATTTTCAACTTTATGAAGTTCGATATCATAATTTTGTCTTTTTAACCAAACCATTATCTATTTACCATCTTCCTTGCATATTTCCCATACTGTACTTGTAGTTACTAGCTTAGTCGCTTTTCTAGGTTTCCGCCTGGTTCCCCTCGAAACGCCGCTATCACCATCAATTATTTGGACATCATTGCTCTCTATCCACTCACACAGTTACTAAATGTAATGGTGCTTTAGGGTTTGGGACTGATGGTTCGGTCGACTCTTGACTTAAATGTTCCATGATTCAGGTTTCATTCGAACCAAGTGTTCATTAAGTTTATAGTACACATAATGTCATGTACTTCGATCATCGATTCTTTTCTTATTGGATGAGAATTAATCCATAGTAAAGATTGAGAATCCCCTTTGAGCGTTTGCAACTACTGCCTAGACTGCTCCTTAGCTTAAGAAGTACTTTAAATGAACATTCTCAACTTTATGTCAAATTTTGCAAAAAAGTGGTGTTATGTCCAGGTGAATTCCACTATGAGCTTATGTTAAGCTTCTCACGGTCCTCTGAAACAATTAAAATTGCATAAAAAGAATGACATGGAATAACATTTCCTCTTTCTTAGGTATTCCTTCCGTCCCGGGAAATTTCAGACATTATTTGTGCACGAAATTTAAGATAAAGATGATGAATAATGAATAAAGTTAGTGGTGGGTGTAAGGATGTGAGAAAATAATGAAATTTGAATGAAATAAGAGAGATGATGGATAAAGAATGAAAGAGATTGAATAAAATAAGAAAGAGAAAGAATAAAAAATAATAAAGTTATGGGGAAAATCAATGTGAATGTTTTAATGGGACAATAATTTTTTTAAAATGGCAAGAATTTATCGGGGCAAATGAAGTATTAAGTTAAAAGACACGTCAAGTATTCTACTAGAATTTGCTTAAACTTTATAGCCTAAGTGACACAGTTGTTATATTTATCACTATAACTCTGTTATTAGTCTCTTATCTTATTTGATACTAATTCATTTTTTTTAAATCTTCTTACTTTAAAAAATGCACGTACATTAAGAAAAGTGTGGGGATATTTGTAGATAATGATTAAAAGCGATAAAGTAGTAGAGGAATGGAAAAGTAAGTGATAAAGTGAGGTCAAATTGTAAATATATGAAGTTTTATTATAATATGTGGGGTATATTAGTGGATAAAAATGAAAAGTAAAAAATTTCTAACGGAACATCAAAATGCAAAGTATGAAGTTTTAAAAAGAACGGAAGAGTATATCTTTAACGTATACCATCCATTTCATTTACCAAGCTTGATGTCAAACATTTTTTCACATTGACAATTATATAATATGATACGATAATAAGATGTTATTTGTGACAAGTAGTTCTTTTGAAATAATATTGTTGGATTATGCAATTAAATGTCCCAAATCAATCATAAATGGGAGGAATATGAGTTTAAAAGTTGATAATCTAATTGGTATGATACCTTTTAAAGAGATTCAAAATAAAACCTCTTAGGTTTTTTAGTTGGTCCAATAAATGAAAAGTAGAAAAAGCACAAAA
>JAYMSH010000604.1:0-10441 GCA_036897905.1 Aragoa cleefii | reverse complement strand
TAAGTGTGGCCAATTACTTTGCCTATACTGCTAAATATAAACTTTTATCGGGCAAGGAAAGCTTGAGCACAGATGATTCAGTGTCCAAGATAGATATGTCATGCAGGAAAGATCCAAGTCATGCCGATGCAAAGAAAAAATATATACATATACATATATATCTGCGTGTGTGTATCTATACACCCACACACACACATATATATGTAATGCGAATGTTACAAACAAGTAAAACTCATGAAGAACATGTCATTTTCATGAGGGTAATAAAAGATGTGATAATAACGCAGAAAAATATCACAAGTTTAAGAACCAAAATTCCAGAACTCCAAAATTTAGGACGTGCTTGAAATAGGAAAAGAATAGAGAGACTTTCAACATACCTGGGAAATTGTACATGGTCGAAGGCATCAATATCAAGATACGACTGGAATGGTATTGTTGATTTATGCACACAACTGAAATGTCAGGGAAACTTCACCAGATGAAGGCATTCTACTTGCTTGGGTGTCAACTCTACATCACATATATATGTACAGCTACAGGAGGAATTGCTGCTATACATGGACAGTATAAATGAGTACCATTCCATGCACATGTCAGCACTAATTCTATTGTCTAGATGAATACAAAGGGGTACTTGGTGCAGGGCATAGGTGGAGACCGTTTCATCAGACCTACAAAAAATATTAGTTAGAGTCTGAGAAATTACCTTAGAAGAAAAAATTGAACCACTGTAATTAGTGAAAACCAACCTGAGATCGCAATCCATATTCATTCGTAGAAATTTACAGGGTCCGGATGAGTAAGCATGATCAACTTCTGTAAACCAAACCAAACATACCCAATTCCCGCCCGTAGGCAGGGTATGGAGAGGATAAGATGTACGCAGTCATACCCGTAAGGAGACTGTTTCCGTAGAGAACCCCGGCTAATATGCAACTGGACGATCAATAATAATTCCCCATTTACCGCCCATGGTGACTCGAATATTTACAGGAACACGCATCTGAGCCACCTAGATAGCATAATTGCCATGGAAGAGAGTTATCCCTTAAACAGCTCAAATAATGCAACAATAGGTCTTCGATCAACTGAATGAAGGCCGTTTCTTCAGTCAAGTACTTGATATGAGCCATTCAGAAGTCTTGAACATTATAAACAACCCAGCTTGAAATGTTTTGAGACCCTTATTCTTGTCAAAAGCAGCTATGTTAAATAATGAACAGGCATTGTGAACACAGTATAACTATACAGATATGTATAATTTGTCCTCCAACTGAAATTCATGCTTCCGAGCTCTTCATGAAGTTTGTTGAGCTGCATTCTCCCACTTACATCCAATAGAAAAGGAGAGATGATAAGAGATGGGCATAATTGTAGCTCAACAGGCATTTCACCGGCCCATGGATTCTATTGCAAGTCTAACAAGCCGCAATAAACCCTCAACGTCTTGAAAACTGAAATCAAGCGCCTTTTTTAGTGAATTATGTTGGGTTTCTCCCAGTCTTGATGTAGCAGCTTCATAAGCAATCCTTGATTTCCTGGAGGCTTCCATTGAACTGTTGACTTCCTGTGCCTACAAAGAGTAACAAGGAATCCCTAAAATTTTGACACAATACGAATGCACCAACATATATTGTGCTGGCACAATACCTTAGTTCAAGGCCACTTGTTGCAAGATAATTCATGAGAACAAAATGGCACACTTTTTTTTTAATGTTACAAGTATAACATGAACATTTATTAAAAAGTATTTTTTTGTGCCAACATGCAGATCAATATCATTTGGTTACAATTGAACAAGTACAATCAAGGAGTATTTTGAGGAAGGAACCCAGTTGATATCTATATGTTTATACGATTTTTTCTTCTTTTCTACTTACTATGATAATTAAATGTGACATTTTATATACTGTTTATTTTGTAATACTACTATCTCAGTCCTAACATTTAACCTCAATAAGTTTATAAAACTACCCAATGATGTTTCAAATAAGAACCAAAATTACATATATTTTGTCAACAAGAAGAATTAAGTACAATATCAAGTTCATGTACTGTATAGTAATTCATATTAAAAGTTTCAACTGTTTTCTATCAGGTTCAGAGAGAGTGTCCTGAAGACGCCTAAGCCCTTTTTCAACTTTCAGTTCTATGTGTGTAAGTGATATATTGGAGTATCATACGCATCTTTCTACAAATAAACCCTGTCAAAAGTTTATCGATATGAGCAGTTAATTTGATCATACTTACAAAGTCTAGGAGCCGCAAGAAACCAGTCCGAGTTCGTGAAGAGATGATATGGCTCCCGGAAATTTGAGGTGAACCGATAACTTTGGCTAAGGGACCCTTGTCTACAATTGCTTGATGGTTCAGGTTGTCAACATCAGAGGCAGATGAGGAAGGAGACTCACCTAAACAGGAAAACAGATTGAAAACTGATCAGGACTCTCAAAGTTCGAATCAGTTTAATAAAAGGAAATTAGCCAGGCAGAGAGAGATACTTCTAAAGCAGCTAAACAAATTTCTACAAAATGAATTCACATTTTAACAGCTCAATCAAACACGATTATACTATAATCCAATGATTGCACAGATAAGTCAGCAGCAGAGCAGAGGACAGTCATCCTCATTTTCTGATATTCGGGTCGCCTGTATGGATAGGAGGGCCTGTTTTGGATAAGAGGGATAGACAGAACTACTTGATCCTGAAGAGTGAAGAAATATACCAGAAGGCCATTATCGAAAGCTATTGTTGTCACGTCCTAGTAGTGAGTCGCAAAAGCGTAGTTTTGGTTTAGACCTAGTTCACAAAATACGGGACGAAATTTTACCTGGGGGTACCACTTGCAAAGAATTTTGCAACTCATTCCGGTCTCTAGCTGCAGTGGTATGCAAAGAATACACAACTCGCATGTATGCGACCTCCGTGCATTTATAGGCGAGGGCAGCATTAGCCATGTCTTTTGACTTCTCATATTCACGCGCACAAAAACTGCCAAAGACACTAGTTAAACCAAGAGAAATTGTACTCCTTTAACAGTCAAAAATACCTACGAGAGAAGAATAATGACTTAATATTCAGGACCAACATGCTCATAGTCTAACAATTTATGGTTATTGAGGTTTGACCATGAACATGAAGCACAAAATGGTATGGAATAGCACACAGGTCATCATACCCACTTTGTAAGATACGGTTAATGCTACAAGTCAACAAAAATCATCATCCACAAATTCCAAAACTATTCTAGACGAGAAACTCTTGTATTCTGCTTGCCAATCTGGTGTACAGAAGCATATGGAGCATATATAGCCCAATGGAACTACACAAGGTAATAGTAACTTACTCGCATAGCTTTGCTGTGCTTTTGTATATATGTGCTGCATGCGCCATATCACTTTGCTTTGTGCCTTCACTGCTTCCTGATTCCAACAGAGAGGCTCCATGGAGAAACTTGAGAACAGCTTGGAAGTAATACCCAATACTCTCAGTTGGTCCATTATTCTGCAACACAATTTTCTGTTATGAAACACTGGAAAGCGAAAACAACACGAAGTCTATGACAGTACCAACTAGACATGCTATACCTTAAGACGGTCAGCCAGGTGTTTGAGGTCTTTTGCTTCTTTTAAGACACTATTAGCAGCATGACTAGCGGAACTCCTTCGAAGCGGACTTCGGGCTTCGACATCCCTAACCTTGTGCGGATTTGGAGTAGGTTGCCTGGAAGTATTATTCTGATCATTTTGATTTTCTGCTTTCTTAATCTGGTTTGGTAATTTTGACGCATCACCATTATCAAGTGCATCAATAGCCGAAACTTTGGTACCACTTTGCTTTTGAGATCCAGGATCAGGCTGGTGACTGGCAACAGTTTCACCTTGACTTCGTGCCAAGGGTGGCAGCGAGTGTGATTTCTTCGTCCCCAGGACTTCGGCATGGTTGTTTTTCTTGGCTAATTTTTCAGGATCAAGCTCCTTGTCAAGATTATGCTTTTTATCCTGGCTTTTGACAGCATCTTGGCCATAATGACTCCCAGATTCCTTTTGTTTTTGTCCTTTACTGTTCTCAGCCAATTTTCCTTCAGCAGCATCTTTCTTCGCAATGAATTTATCTACCTTATTAGGAGTTCCAAATTTCTCATCCAACTTAGATCTTCTACCATTTGGTTTGTCATCAGACGAACGTGTATGATCCATTGGGCCCCGTGACAAGTCAAAACCCTTGGTTTTATCTATATTTATCTCAGATTCAGAAGTATGATCCTTGTATTTCGAATGTGAAGATGACCCCCTCCCAGATTTCTTAGAGAGAGATTTCTGAGTATTTATTATACCTTCTACTTGGAATTGTTCAGAAGAATGTTTTTCACGGGCATACGGATAATTTTCACATACCAGATCATTATACACACCAGTGTCATGATTACTGGCTGGGAGAACGGAATCCTTTTTCACAATTCCTGCTTGATTATTCCCTCCATTATCTTCACCACCTGAGAACTTTCTTGAATTAACAACTGTCAGGGAACCAGAATCATGAAAATCATCTTTTTCAATAAGGTTCCTCGTAGATGTGACCTTATCTGGATTACGACTAGGTCTTAAAGGAGATGAAGAAACAGATTCAACTGGTGAACCTTTAACATCCTCTCTGCTGGTTTGGTTTTTATGTGAGCCGGATACCTTAGATGAACTTGAATTAGCAGCAAGAGAATGTTGTACAGAACCCATATCACATTTTGAATAATCTGCTATCAGAGGGTTATTCAGATATTGCCCTCTTTGCTGCTCTGTTGTAGCCCCACCTTTTCTGTCAGTTCCTATGCTGGCTTTGCTGCCACTGGTATCTTTCTCCCCACATTCAGAAAGTTTAGCTTTCTTTCCTTTCTGGCAGCCATTTTCATACATCAGTTTCATGGAATCACCAGAGTCACGGTGACGCCTTCCTGAACTAGAAAGAGGCCCTGCATGAATCTCAGAACCACAAGATGCCTTCCATTTCCTCTCCTTGTCGTCAGATTTTCCTAAACGCAGCAAGCCCTCGTCTGAAGTACCTGGAGCATGCATTTCCGGATCAACTACTGGCAATATATTTTTTTTTGCATCACCCACTGAATCCTTGTGGTTGGTATATTTGATCTGGCCATTCCCTGATGCATTATTCGCCAAACTACTGGTATGGCCACGACCAGCTTTCGAGAAAGCCTCACCATTGTCAGAAGCCCAGTATTCATCGTCGCATAATTCCTCACTTTTCATTCTTTTAGAAACTCTAGAACCACCTACATCAGATTCTCTTTTGCTCCTTATCTTCAAATTTTTACCTACAGGAGTTGTTTTAAGAAAAATGTAAGAGAAATCCAGATAGAGAGGGCCAAAAAACTAATAAAGGACTCATTATAAATGATCGAAATTAAGTTTTAAGCTTCACTCATACATTAAGGAAAATTACGAGGTACTATTACCTTTGTCAGAAGAGTTGACAAGTGACACTCTTGCATTCTTTTTGTTATGATAGGGTTTATCGATGTCACCATTTATCTGTTGCATTTGCAGGTATCCACCCGCGTCTAAAACAGGAGAACGACTTTCTCTGTTCAGTTTATTGTTTTTTCCAGATGAAGGAAGGCTCTTCTTCAGCGAGTTAGACGAATGAGTGGAACCATCTCTATCAGTCGAATATGTAGCACTTGTTGATCCATGTTTTTTCTTCCAGCTGATTTTCGCAGTTTGGCCGGCAACAATATGATGCGCTTGAGCATTTCTTGCATCCACTGATGCCACTCCCACTAAGGCTGGAACAGAATTCTTAAGCCCATCGTGCTGACTTTCAGAAGAAACTGAAGCAGCAGGATGGTAAAGGGCTCTTAAAAAATTAGTTGTCACATCCTCAGGGATACTACAGCGGTTCATTCCAGGTCTGTTGGAATGAGAAAATAATAAGTGACCGGAGGAGGGGGGGAAGGAATACTTTACACATGCATATGCTCCAACTCATTCACACATACATATACATGCACATACATGCAAAGGGAGGAACTTGCCAATAGTATTACAATTCAAAATAACAAGATAATTTAAAACCATCTATCATCACAGGCAACAGATGTACAATTGCTAACCAACTATGACTTTCTAAACTAGACAGATAGAAATAGATACAAGGTATGTAAACATCATCACCCAAGTGTGACCAACCACAAATCATAACAAAATTCGCATATGAAACAGTTGATAAAACTTACAGCCAGGTCAGCATCCTACAAATCCATTTGTCTGGAAGACTCTTGGGGTTCGTACCAAGTGGGAGAAGTCTCCACTTTGCACATTTTTCACAATAAACCCACTCTTCATTAACTAGAGGATCCATTGCTATTGGAGGTTCAGAAGTCGGACCATTTCCCAGGGGAGCAGCCACCTGAGCCGTCACCCTAGGATATTTTTCTGGTCCATCCGCCTTTTCAGAACATTTAACATTGATTTTCACATTTGACATGTTGTGATGTTCATTCAAACCCATTTTCTCATCCTCTTGAGTATTATTCAGCTTCCTCGAAGGAGTCTTTTCTTCTGAAATTGATTCATTATCATCCTCTTCAAATTCAACATCACCAAAAAAGTCCTTATACCTATCCCCTGGTTTCCCAAGGTCCTTTTGAGGATCACGTGAATCTATTTTAGACAATGTACCATCGGCATTATTGCTCTTATCTCTTTTAGAGGTCACAGAATGATCAGCAATCAACTGGTTCTCTGGCGTATAAGCACATTGAGAACTTATACCTCGTTTTGGTTCTTTCTTTCCCCCAGTAGAAGAATTCTCAGGACTTGGGTTTAAACCTTTCTCACTGCCTGGTCCTCCTTTCTGAAGAATTTCCTGTTTCAAGGGATCAGTTGGTTCAGCACCGAGAGCTCTTCTTCCTTTGGAGATATTTGAGCCGCAGTGGTCCGACGAACGAGAAGTTTCAGCTTTGAGTACATCCTTCTGAGAATAAACCATGACATTGTCGACATTGCTTCCTTTTTTACTCTCCAGGACATGGCCAGAAGAGCCCATCCTTTCTCCCAGTTTCTCAACTAGACCAATATCTTGGAGAGATTCACCACTCAAATGTTCCTTCGCCGTAACTGCAGAGAAGGTTTCCCCCTTCACCTCATATTTCGGAGCAATTGGAGGAGCAGTTATTGGAGTGGACATACGATATGCAGGATCATCAATGGTGTTCCGCGAACTCGATAAAAGTGGAAGCTTTAAAGCATTAGAGACAAGTTCCTCACAGCCTGAAGCATCAATATCAGGTTCCTTTTCTTTCTTCAAGATAGTACCAGTTTCATTCAGATCAGCATTGATCTTTCGATGTAATGGTTTACTTGAGAAAGCATCATGCTTTACAGAGGACTTCATTTTTTTGTGCTCCAGAACTTTGTGGCTGCTCCTGTTAGAATTCAATCCATTTGATAACGAGGCAAGATTCTCTACACCTGTCTTGTCCCCAGGTTCTGATTCACACTTGACCCTAGGTTTTGTCTTTTCGCTCAGAAAAATCAGATGTTCTGGCAGAGGGGATAGAAGTAGGGGCCTGGGCAATGATGTCATCATCTGCTCCAACAAAGCATAATTTTACTTTTTTATTCTATTGGTTATTCAACCTGCTAAAATTGTAGAAATCTATATCAATTATTAAGAGCACAATTTACCTCAAGTATGCTGGAAGGAGATTCCTCTGTCACGTCCAAAACTTTACCACAAAGCCCTTCACTAGTTGCTGGACTCTCGTCCAATGAAGACGACGGGGAGACTACAAGTCCAAGACCGCTGTAGATTTCAGCATTCTTCTGTGTCGATAAATTTTCAGAACCAACTTTGAGTCGGACCTTCAGAGTTCTCTGATCAGAAAGGTTCGGGTTTACAGACTTCATGAGAACTCCACATTTTGAACTGGATTCTTCAGTATGTCTAGATGGTAGAAAGACATTTCCTTTCATGGAATTTCCGATTGATGAAGTTCTTCCTGAAGCATCAAATGGCCTTGCTGATGGAGAAGCACTTGACAAGACTAATGAGCTTTGTCTATGGTCCTAGCACAAGTAGACAAGAATTTCATGTCAGGAAAGAAGCAATGTTGCTGCAAACAAAAGACTGTAATATATGAATATCTACCTCTAAATGCAGCTTTCTGGGAGATCTTGGAGAATCATTGTTTTGACATTCCTGCTGGGTCTTGGCATGGGACCAAGATGGGAAGCGCTGATAAGTAGGTAAAAACGATCCATAGTAATCAAATTTGGCACCTGTTGTTTATTCAAGGGCCTGATCAATACTTCAAATTCACAACCTGGAACTCGCAGCTATGCCGCTTACTACTTATCAACTTACCCAAATTCTCAGCAGAGACTAATCCATCTTCAAAGTCTTTCTGAAAATGCCCCAACACATTTTGGATTTTCTCCTCCTTCAAAAGAGTACATGTTAAGATTTGTCAGAGCAGTATACTAACCAAGAATTTCTATGACACGAATTACGCTTCACTGCACAGGTGACAAGGCTTATTCTACCTATCCTCGTCTTTTCCATTCAAGCACCGTCGGACACCAAGCATTGCATAATTATTATGATATTCAATTTTCTCGGCAATTTTCCAGTTATGCACAGATAAGTATCCACCAAATCCACAAAAAGAAATCTTATAGCTAGAGGATTTATGCTCTATTTTTTAGAAACCCCACATACTAGATTACTTAAACTTCTAAATCTGTGTCTTAAAACACACTAATCAAATGATCGAATAAATCATCAGCACAAACTAAAATTCACCTCCAGTAATTGAGAACTTAAGCCTACCAAATGATCCATAAAATTCACACCTTAACCCTACCAAATCATCAACACCTTAACCCTACTAAAATCCACCTTCAGTAATCCATAACTAATCAGGCTGCTGCCTGACAAAAAAGCCAGGTCAAAGTGATTCCTACTACTAAACAACCATGACAGTAAAATGATCTACAGAACAAATAACAAAGCCAAAAACAACAACGACAAAAACAACATTTGATAATCTTACAATGTACGATAGAGCAACATCAGGGTCAATGGCAGCAGAATCTTCATTTCTATCGTTGTAACTTAAAGCCTCTCCTTCTTCAAGCTCAGTTTCATCCATCTCTAACCCTAACCCCTTTCTACCATCTCTACTTCCCAAAGAAATCATCCAAATCAAAAAAACAACAATTAAATATAATAATCACTAACAACAAAAACTCTCAAACAGCCAAAAAATCTCTCTACCAGCAATAAATAACTCAGGTTTTTTGTCCTGATCAGATTTATTAAGCTTCGATTTCTTCACCTCACTTGTATATGTATATAAATTACTGTAGTAAAAATAACAACAATTAATAATCAATTATATACACACACAAACACACTCAGGAGAAATTGACGAGAAATGTTCGATTGATCGATGAAAAAAACAGAGCTCAATCTGATAAATCGAATTGGTGGAAAGTGGATCGTGTTGCGCGATCTATCTGTCTCTCGAAGAGCTGCTCAAGCACAAGAGGAATGAATGAATGTAGAGAGAGAGAGAGGAAAGTCTAATTTGTTTCTCTTTTTTCCTTTTCAGTAAAAATGGAGAAAAAACTTTAGGGAAGAAAATAGGAATATTCTAGGTCAAAAGGAAAATACTAACTGTTTTTACATTTTAACAGCACTCAAATCATTCTGTTTGGGGAGAAAACGGTTTTCATGTACAGGCGCCTCCTTTCCACTTGCAGGAGTACTGAGAAAACGGTTATCGTGACGACATTGCATAAATCGATTGTGTAAACATATTACGTACGTGTCATTATATATGAAAATAATTTTCAACAGTCTAATTTTCTTACATCATGAATACCGAGTACTATTGCCGTGGTGAAATTGTATAAATCGAATGTATCACATTATAGGGTACCAAGTTAATTAAGTTTAAGTATATTTTTTAGTAACTCATTTTTTCAGTAATTTAGATGGATAAGACAAATTATTAGATAATGTTGAAAACCTACATAAACAACATCAATTTGGTGTATGTGAACGAAAATGTATTATAGATAATCCCGAATAGAAAAACATATAACTATTCACAAACTGTAATATTGCAATCAGCAATAAATGAGGAAATCGTGTGAATATCTAAATACATTGATCTTCTAAAGAAGGCTATTTATGTTGCTAGAGCAATCAAGTGCGAGAGCAATTTTACATGATCTCTCTATAATGACACGTAATGAATGAATGTCATGTTCTATTCAACTTAAAAAAAAAGGATAATTTTTCGTTCCCCCCAAAACTTTTTACGAATTTTCAATTTACTTCCAAACCATCTGTTTAAACGTCCATGCCCCCGAACCTTTTTTTAAAGTTGCAAGTTACCCCATTTCCCTTTTTCTT
>JAYMSH010000603.1:0-10442 GCA_036897905.1 Aragoa cleefii | reverse complement strand
GTCATGACTCGTGACCATGGTCTAAAATCTTGCCGAAATGAAAATATATACATGGAATTTGTAAAAACTCTCAAATACTAAACTTTTTCCTCCTTTTTAACTTTTACAATTTCACATTGCGAATTACTACAAAATCCCGAAAACATACTATCATTTTTTTTTTTTTGAAAATCTGAAACATATGTGAAATCGAGTTAACTCTGGTCATGACAAAACATACATGTAAATCAAACACATGAAACTAACTGATTGCTTGTAATAATTTCTGATTTTTAGATTTTATTTATGAGAAAATGCTTATGTGAAAAACAGTGTTTGTAAAATCAATTCTCATAATCGGAATTTAAAGAGAGAAATACATTCGAATGTGGTTATCAAAACAGTTTATACATGTAATAAGATTTTGCAAAGATTCACCTGTACTCAAAGATCAATTCCTTAAATCAATAGTCTTTACCCAAGACAACAGTAGAATATGTCAAAGAAAGTAAAATCCCATCTTTACAATGAATTTCAAGTTAACTAATCACTAGCATCTGATCTAGACAAACAATGAATGGATGATCACCCCTCGGCATGAAGATGAACATTGAGCCTTCTAAGCCAAATCGAGTGTAGTATCATATGGAAAACATCATACCTCTTCGGAGGTGAATTCACCATAAAATGCCGCCTCATCTGAACCCCCCTCCACTGCATCTCCAAATACCGCCTCAGCGGTATCCCCATTAGAATCTTCTTCAAGTTCGGGATATCCTTAACCGGAACAATCACCGCGAACGTCCCCCAGTCCAAAACATCGCTGAACGGAACCACATAACTATCCTTGATCAACACCGGCACGCAGCCCGTGTAAAGTCCCTCCACCATTCTCGGGCTAGCCACCTCGTACCCACTCGGGCAAATGCAGTATCGACTTTTTCTCATCATTTCATAGTATGACATGTTTCTTGGGAGATACTTGTAAATTTGTACATCTGGGTCGGATTTGTTTTCCCAGTGGTCGAGAAGGATCGGACGGATGGGGCCGTGGACTCCACCGGCATAGAAGACGAGTATGGGACGTTTAGAGGCCCGCGGGCCGCCAACCAAGCCTTCGGTGGTTCCAGCGGGGAGTAGGATTTCAGGGATGGAGACGTCTCGTAAAGGGTCGAACCGTTCGGAGGTGTTGGCATTGCATAGGGCTCGGATGGCGTTGTTCGCTAAGTTAGGTATCGCGAACGATATCTCTGGCCCCTGCATGGTAACATACCAAATAAATGAGAGCAAAGTTGAGATTTACAGGGTAAAATGAGAAATAAAAATAGTTTTATTTAACTTTCTTACCCAGTCATGGCAAGCAAGCATGAAATGATCAGCTCCAAGACTACGATTCCAGTACGGATGCTTTTGAGAAATGACATTGATGTAATCAGAGGCAGTGTTTTTCATGAGAGCCCAGTCATGGGAGTCGGGCATATAAACAAATTGAGTTATCATCGTCACACTGAATGGAAGAAAGAATAGTTGAGCTTCGTTCGGGTCAAATGTGCGAAAGCCGCTAACTTCCATGTCTTGAATAAAGATCCCTTCAATGCTGTATGTGTGCTTGCAAGGGCCAAAGTGGAAAACTGGGGGATCTCCTTCTTCATATATGTATATCTTCAATCTCTTCTCCATCTCCAAATAGCTCCTGCAATTTTTAAATAATAATAATAACTTATAAGACTCGGTGCATTTCATATTTGATGGAATATATGTTACCTATTATGCATATAGATCGAAAATTAACATCGTGTGCGCACCTTTGAAAGAGGGCGGGATTCCAGTACATGGGACCATTTGGGACGTAGTCGGGGTCCGGAGCTGGTGTTTGATTCTTGCTCTTCATAGCTTCCTTGATGGAAAGTCTAGCTTGTGTTAGATCAGCTTCTACAATCTCCAAATTGCTACGGTGTTTTCCCTGTAATATTGAAGCTTTTTGATGTCTGTCTTGGTCTTTTGGCCTGTCCAACTATTGATGAATGGCCATCTTATTAATATCAAATTCAATATTAATCCTATCGAGTTACAAAACATGAAACAAATACTAAAAACTTGCACCATAATTTTAACAAAACTGCGTGAAATATTTTGTTATGCTCTTTTACCTATCAATCTCCTCTTAATTTGCCAAGTACCGGACCAGAAAGATGAATGCGCTTTTAGCTTAGGGTAAAGAGAGTTTTTCCGACCAGAGAGGTGAACCCACTTTTAGACTAGGGTAAAGAGCATTGTTCCTCCTAACCTTTGACGATTGGAATATTTTGCTTCTTAGCCTCTCTTAACGAGGACTTTGCTCTGTAACCTCTATAAATTCGTGCAATTTATATCAAAACTTAACATTTGGAGAAATCATAGGAATAATCCAATGGGAAAGTGTCATGTAGCTCGCGTGTTAATTCTGGCGTGTTTTGTCTATTTGGAAATTTAAACTTTTTAATTTTTGAGATTTAACCGGAATCCGAATTGTAATACAAAAGGAGGGACTTAAAGCTTTATGCAGATTCGGTAAAGGTTAGGGTTGGGGGGTGCTTTCCTTTAGATTATGAAAGGAGGAATGTTTGGATCATTGAGGAAAGATAGTGTCACATTCCATGGGTCAATTAAAGCGGAATATGACTATAGTACCATACCATACCCCTACTATCACGGATTAAGAAACATTCCTACTTTTGAGATGAAGGAAACAAATTTGAAGAATGTTATTCACGCATAATTATTCCAAAAAAATTCAGAAATCATGGAACATTTCTAGCTTTAGTTAACATTTTTTACTAATGTTGATATCAACATATTATAAATTACAATTATCTATCAGAATAATTCATTATTACAATAAAAATAGCTATCAAACAATGATTACCAATCTATCACAACAATATTCTTCATTTCTCAAATAAGGCTTCATTGCCTGAGACAGTGCAAATATTTTTTAATTTATTCCCGCCTAGCAATTTTTTAGGTCGAATATGAACATGAAAATATAAATTATACATGTATGAAAATATGATATACATGGATACTATGCCTGGTATATAAACTTATCCGACTTTTGGGCGTGTGACCAATGTGAATTCATGCCTTATGCGTGTGAGCAATGCGAAGTCATGGCATACACGTAGTTTACTTCAGATCATGAGAGCTAAAAGGCTGACGAACTAATATCTAGCGCAATTTCCTCCTAAGAACTAGTTGAAAGCATTCTACTTTTATGTCGTGTAAACATGACATGACATGACATGACATGACATGCTACACATATACCCCCTGGAGTAGTAATAAGATACAAGCACGTTGAGTGGTAATAAGGATTTTTTCTGTTTTTTTTTTGTTTTGTTTTTTAGAATGATAGATTACGATTTCGTTAAGATTAAGGGGATACATAAGCAATTGCATAACCATTAGTGCTACGTGATAGCATAAACAGTCGGATACAGGCACATCATAAGACAAATTTGACAACATTAACAAATCTGTCAAATGCAATCAATCTGCCAAAGCTTATTCAGATTACTTTCCTAATTTATAATAATATTTGATCCCAAAGCTTAAAACAAGTGGTATGATCTCATTGCAAGTTTAAAACTGATGAACATCATAATTACGAAACCCAGTCAACAATTTGAAATACAATGGTACAGCACCTTCAGTAAAGATCCAGCTATGTTCATGCAAAGCTACAAGCCCACATACATCTTGTCAGCAAATTAAAACTGAATACCACTAAACAGTCGGAACCTAGCATTCTGTAATCTGTACACATATGCTGAGTGCATGTTACAATCCCGAAAACGACAGTGCTACTGTCTTCGAATTTCCAAAAGATTAAACTCAAGCCAAATCACGAATGCACTCGTAGGAGATACAGATTGTAAAACTGTTTGATGGAATCTACTGCTATCTTCAATGATACAATGCAGCAAGTTTCACCAAGAAAAAATGGAGGGTGAATATCGGGCAAACATAACGTAATGTGTCTGGTTACCTTAGGCAATTGCTGGCTATTCATTTTGAGAGGCCGCGTCACTTCTACCAGCATCACCCGAATCTTGATTGGGGAAAATTTCTGACTGAAGGGATGGAAATATCTTATTCACATGCAACCATGTTTGTTCCCACACGTTCTCTCCCCCTAGAGTACTAGTCAGTGCGAGTACTCCCTTCGTCTTCATAACTAGCAGGGTGTTCTTAAGAAGTTCTGGAACTAACTCCTGGAGCTTCTCGCTCCTCTTTATCTTCAGCTTCATATACTTCTCCATCCGGCCAATCACATTACGCCACAACTTACAGAAGCTTGACAATTGTGAGAGCTCATGGAGCAAATGCAAGAACACTTTTGCAAGCAGTTTTAAGGCAAGAACAAGAGTCCCTTTTATGTTCCGGTATTCTTTTTGAGTTTGAGGATTCCCCTGCGCAATTTCTGCCAAGTCATCGAGCATCGTGAATATAACCATTTCAAAACACGGCGGCCACAAGCCAATCGGAAGATGAATATCGTCAACTCCCGTTAAGCACATTTGTAGGGAGAGAAGAGCGTGATTTCTAACTTCTTCTCTCTGATCCAAACAAACTTTCCTTAAACCCTGAACGAGCTTCAACCACATCTCCCCTATATCCTGACACAGTTTTGCAGCCTCGCCCTCTGTCATACCTCCCCTCGCATCTTGGGCCCAACGGACCAAACAAGCAACAGAGCCCGCCATAAGATCCACAGCATGGACTGATCGGTCAGTCTGCCTGACCCGAGATTCCGCAAACTGTCTAGCGGCATCTACACAAAGAACATAATTAGCAGGTGATAAGTGGGTCCCGTTAGTCATTATCGACGATAGGGCTTCGAACCCAGATTCAGAAGCATCTGGATGTCGGGCCGTGATGGAAAGTACAGACGCAATAGTTCGCCAGCCCATAGGTGACCGAATATGAGTTGCATTAGCTTTCACCAGTCGATTGACCTCTTGAGTGATCTGCTCACAATATTGGTCTGCAACTCGGGCATCGAGCTTGAGTACAAGTTGTAACGATCTCAACAGTTCATCCGCCAAGTTCTCTTTATATGGTAAAAGACGCTGGCAAATACGTAATAGCCCAAAAACGGCCTTCTCGACTAAAGCACAAGCAACCACCGATGACTGTACAATATTAGCAATATGCTCATAAACACCCTGCCATAGAAGTCCAATTCTATCCCGATTGTTCAGTGTAATTGCAATTAGCAATTCCAAGCAAAAAACCGCTGTGTCCTCGTCCTCAGGTGAGGTGTTGCCCTTCTGGGGCCGGCCCGCAGCCCATATAAGGGCCCGTGCCAGCTGTAGGAGAGAATCAGCTTGCAGGAACTTGCTTTCTGTAAAAATGCTGTCAATGTGGCACTTCTGAATTGTTTGAAGTGTGCGCTGATGAGCAGCCAACTGTTGTTCAGTAGGCTGAGACCTTGGCTCTTCAGTATCTAGAGACAAAAGCTGACTGAATCGACCCATTAGGCCCGAAGATCGCCTAGGAGTACCAATGGACTGCAGATGAGCGGAAGAAAGTGAGTTTGTTAAAGGCTTCCCATGTGTAGGATCAGATCTTGTTTCCGAATCATCAGCTGCGTCACTAGCCACCCGAGCTGGTAGAAGGCCGAGCTTGTGTAATCTTAAGATGCAATCCAAAATATTTCTCCAGCCAGTGCGAATAAAATCTCCGTACCTATTTGCAATCGTAAAAACAGTAACAGTTGCCATTCTAGCTTTGGGGTCATCTCCGAAGGCTAGAACAGGCTCTTCCACAGATGATGGATTCAACAATGTGGTGAACTTACAAAGAGACACAACTAGATCATCCAATACATCTTCAAGATGATGACAGGCAGATATTTTTGCAACAGCTAAGAATCCATCAATGCATGTCTGGTAAACATCTTCATGTTCTGCATGATCAAATACAACAGAGATAGCAACAATTGTTGGACCGGACATTATAGCAAACATGTCATGGTCAAGGTGGGCCCTAGAATCAGAAACAATATATAGAGAGGATTTTCTAGATTTATGCATCAAATCAATCCATCGACTTGGAGTCATTTCAGCAAAACCAGCTCCTTGTTCAGGAGTGGTCCGAATCTCATTCTTGCATATTGAGTAATACAGCTCTGTGAGGAAGTCGCGAGGGAGATCACTACCTCCATTGATGTGTCGGTTGTTCCTGATGAAATCCTCTTCGGTCATCTTCTTTTTCACCTGTATGTTATGCTGATCTGTGTTCAGCATTATGAGGGAATAGGACAGTAGCAGAGCAGCATCTTTGTTAGCTAAGATCTGTGGCGATTGCTCATAGTATCTCTCTGAGAATGCCTCGAGCACCCTCTGTATCTTCTGAGATTCTCCTGGCAATCGAAATGTCTCCAGAAAGAGCCTCAGTGCAGTATCCAAGTTCATGTCTTGGAAATCAAATGTTCCGGCAAATTCATGAAGAACTTGAACACAAAATTCATCGTGGTTTCCGAGAAAATCTCCTACTAGGTTTTTATCTAGTCCAGCAGTATAGCGAAAAAAGCACGCCACACTCTGTGGATCAAGTTTTTCCGGTAACAGATGGGTTCCTTGAAGAAACTCCAGCCCTTTCTTAGGATCCCGGTTGAAGTGATCAGCTCCAATCATTAACCTTCTTTTGACGTACTTCTTCCTTCGAACGAAAGGGACCCAATGGTCAGGATCACCGTAATTCTCACACTTTACCATCCAGAATGGAGTGTACTCCTCAAGATGAACAGGAGTACGTTCAGAGCTAACTGATCCATTGCCTATCCTCTCAGCCATTCCCTGAATTACTGCAATCAGACCATCCAGTGCAAGAATGTGCATAGTAGAAAGGGGGCAGTTCACTGGAAAAGCACTCTTCGACAACAAATTGGCAAGATCTTCAAACACGTTACCGCAGGTTATATCGCAATCTAGATTCGCATACATTTCTACCATGAAAGTTTTCTGCCTACAAAAATCAACTAGAGCCTCCATCGCAACCTCCTGTTGCTGGTATGAAGCCCCGAATCTACTTTGTGCAAGTCTCAGTATCACACAGGCAAAGAAAGCTTCAAGCTGAAGCTTCAGCTCAGTGCGTAAATGCTGATATAAGTTGAGAACAATACTGCAGACCATAGAAAGAATTAAAGGACTCATTGACAACCCAAACTGCATCAGATTACGGAATAGCTCATCCTGTACCAAACTTAATAATCTAGGATGTCGGTCAATAGCACTACCACCCAATTCAATAGCTGAATTGATCAAACCCAAGGCAAAGAGAGGTACATCCTCATCAAATGTTATAGAATTCGCTCTCGGACCAATCACTGTATGCTCAACTACATTCAGCAACGAACAGAGAAAGTGAAATATCTCAACCATACACGGTACGCCATATGGTTCTGTCATTAAGTGCGAGTCGTATGACACAGTATCCTTCGCATTATCTGTTTTGATAATACTTTCATCCATCATACCGTTAATCAGGCCAGAGGAAGTAGAATTAAGAATTCCAGATGAGAGTTGGCCATCATAATCGAAAGCTGCACTGCCATTTTCCAACTTGTTACTGAGACTGTAGCTAGTATGTAGTCCGGCAGTCTGCAACAAAGAAAAGATGACAATTTCTTGAGTATGAATATAAGCAGCGAGAAAGCAGCAGGTGATAATCTCCAGATATGCACATCAAATTATCAATAATCATGGTCCAGCACATATCTATGCATTAAGGAAGCATCACATAATGGTTGTCCATGAATAAGCATTATGCTGCTTCTTGTGGCAACTTTAGTTATGATTCTTCTAGATGTCAAAGTGCAGATGATAGACTATCCCCCGCCTAGATGTACTAACATGCCCACATAAATAAAAGGTTTCTCTAGGTCCAGTAGACAAAGTCAAGAATTCAAAAGTCACAGCAAAGCTTTCTATAGTTTTCCATTACTCAATTCACAGACAAGCTTTCTATAGTTTTTCCATTACTCAAGTCACAGACAAGCACCTTTCAGAAATTCATATACTAAATGACAAAATAAGGAAGGTTATGTACCTCATTTTTTGCAGAGTTGACTCCTTTCACCAGGGACCTCTCTGTATTGTCAACATCAGGAAGGTGTGAAAAAATGCATCTGACAAGTTCGTGCATTGTATGGCGAGCTATCCGTTGTAGCAATTCACTTTTAGATCCAGCTTGATGAACTATGCGAAAACAGGTATTCACTATAGTACAAACATGCTGATTACTCAACATTATAGACGCTTTACTTTTCATGCATGCCAAAAGAACCTGAAGAATCTTTGTCAACACAATTTCTTCAGACGCAGCGTCAGGTACTTCAAATCTGCAACTAGTAACAGCATCAACTACCAATTGCATTGCATCTTCAACATTGACCGTGTTAATATCCAGCACATCAAGAGTCAAGATCTTGTAAACAGATGACAATGCTACACTAGTAATTGGTACACCTGTTTCATCTGAACGAATTACATCAAGAAATGGCTGGAGATATAAGGAAGGATTGACAGACTGCCACTGATGTTGCCATAAAAATATCTGTCTTCGCAATGTTTTAAGAGACTGAATGAGGGCATGCTCCAACTGATCATCACCAGAGACATACCGACCTCCCCATCTTGCATTCCTCCTCATAACTGCCAGCACAGCCCCTACCTCCGAATTAATCATACATCCCAACACAGCCATACTGGAAGAGGTCACCTCACTTTCTTCTGGCTCCTCTTCGATTGCATTAATGTTAGATTGTAGCCTTAAACGCCCCATCGTCAATTAATTTAGGATAAGTTTGTAAACTCCTCCGTAAGTAACTAAAAGTTGTTTGAGAAAACGACAAGTAGCAAGCAGCGGTGGTCAACTCATGATCTACAAAAGAATAAGTTTAATTGTCTTACAATTGAGGATGTTGGAGATATTTAAAGCCATTTAAAATTTCCATCCGAAAGAAACATAGAAGCTCTATTAAGGGAAATACATTAAGGTAAGAATCAACTCTAATACCTGGAGTTCAATGCTTTCTATCGGCATAAATGCTAAGATAATCCTTCCATTATAACAGAAAATAACTAGTCAGACTTGGTGTGTCTGCTTCCACCATGTATCCAGGGCTTGTACCACTGCAACGCGAGTAGCAAGCAATAGTTATCAATCAGTAAAGTACGAATTCTCTTTCTTTGCAAATAATGATGCAGGCTGGCAAAGTAATACTGAATGCAATGTTAGCATTAAACGTGATTGTGGTGCATACAGTTGCAGCAATCTATTTCACTACTTCCAGTAACGAACTGTGATGAACATTAGAACTAAATAGAAAGTGTCACTCCAACTTGAACTTAAAACCCTCATTTCTGAACTGCAGAGTGAACATATCTTAACTAGCACGTGCACATCGAAAACTTTAAACATGCACTTAATGAAACATAACGCACTTCTAATCCGACAATTACTCACTTTCCACAAATCTAGCACACGAAACACTGGAAGTATCACAATAATTTAATCCAGAACACGCTAAAAAGATCAACAACGAGAGAAAAATAAGGCTATTGGAATTGATATAGACGGAGCACAATACTAACTAACACAGGCAATTATACAAACAGTTGGTAAGCGACTGATGTTGTAATTTCGAATTTACAACAACAGCATAGTGAAAAATGCTGTTAGAGTGAGAAAGCGAAAATTACACTGCCTGGTTAGTCAGATGGTCAAGCCGGCGCCAGATCCGATTAGAGACTTGACACGGCGAAATTCTCTTCTTCTTTAACTTATCTGACGGATTGAAGGAAAATGTTGCAATTTGTTGGGATGGAGAAGAAGATCACGAATCTCTATTGGATTGGATTGCTAACTTTACTCAATTGCTCAATTCAAAGTTTATTCAAGGCAAGAATTTGTTGGGTTAATGGGGGTTTTGCTTTCTGAGACTCCGAAATTACAGTCTGTCTGGCTTCGTTGGATTTGAATGACAACGATCGTGAAATATTCGGGCACGAAATTAGATAACAAATCAAATACTACTGCAAATCTCAAATGTTTATTGTTTCACTTTTCGTCCCTTAAATTTAAAATTATCTAAAAATCATCCATTAGGGATTTTGAAGCATCACTTTTTGGGCAAAATTACCCTCACAAAATAATACATGTAATACAACTTTTTTTGTGTGTATAAATTCACTCGTTTAATATAATCTTTACATATTTAGTGAATACAGAGATGAAAGATAAGGTATAACATACTAAGAGCCTGGTTGGCAAAAACTAAAAGAAGAAAAAGGGAAAAAAAGATGGAGCGGATTATTTCGACACCCATCGAAATTTGGAGTACGTATTAAATTATTGACCTATGTAGGAGAAAATAAAATCAAATTTGTCCCACACGACAAAATTTATTTTTAGAG
>JAYMSH010000602.1:0-10444 GCA_036897905.1 Aragoa cleefii | reverse complement strand
ATCCGTTGCACCAAGAAAGGGACACATTTGAACTTTTGTTGGCTTCACGTGATCGCCTCACCTCCATAGAAATGACATTTTGTCCTTGATTAACTTGCAGACCTGTGCCACCATCCAACCACCTTGAAAGTGAATTTTTTTTTATATTTGTCCAACTCATTTGAGGTTTGCTCAACGGATATAATCAACCAGTTCGACTTAATCTAGTGATTTGTTCCGTACTGAGATCTATTAATCAAAACTTTAGACAAGTATTTTCAGACTGACTAAGTGATGATTAGATCGAGTAAGGTCTTCGTATCAATCTGATGTTTTCACAATATTGTCTTCAATTTTCATCCTTGTTTTGATCTTCTAATCGACTTATCTTCAAAACGAAACTAGTTTTAGCATTATACTTGACGATCTGATATATTTCAGGATGTCAGTCTAACCATATTATAAAAATACAGCTTTCAAAGAGTTAGAGGTTTACCTATCTTACAATAACATTGACCAGTATTATCATCAAGTGTTCTCATCATAATCTTAAGTATATGGTTCCTAACACACTGAAACTTGCCACATGGTGAAACTTCCTTCGGAGCCCTCCTCACTAAAGGAGTGGCAGTCCATATATGATTCCAAACTACATGTAATGGAAGGTGGCCCATTTCTTAGCTACATTTATAAGAACGAATGTTTGGACGGGTGGCTAATGAAACGTAGTGAAGGCGAAAAATACTCATGGAATAAATTGATGCCGTTTCGATATAATGTTCGTCCAGGAGTTAGTACAATAACGCTCAAACCTGTAGCTTATCTGCATAGCACAGGGCTGCTCGTTATCCAGCGTGAATGGAACGAGTTTATCTTGTTAAGCGTGAACAAGAAATTGACAGTGAGAGTTGTTATTGAGGGTCTTCCAGAGAACTGTATTGTCCATTGTTTTCACGCGAGCCTTGTTAGTCTTAATGAAAGTGGTCGTGTCGATGGAATTTTCGCTGGTGCCGCGGAAAGGGAGAGTTTGAACCTTTCTTTGATCGCTTCTGATATTAGGTACTGCATGATGCGCCGTGATAAAAAAAAGCTCGCACGATTCCACATTGGCTCTGGATTCTGTCCTACACGATGATACTACATCTTCTCCTACGCGTATCGGGTTTTATCCAAGAAATTTGTGTTGGATTTTGTTTTTAATTTTTACATGTTTGTATCAGCGGTATAGATGAGATCGTTTGAAGAGTTTGTTAGAGTTCGTCTTCTTTTCAACCTTTTTCAAACTATTTTGGTGTTTGACTTCTAAATCTGTAATGATATATGTGCTCTTACAAATAGATCTTGTATTTAATTATTTGGTTAACTATAAATGCCCGTGGAGTATATACAGTGCAAAAAATTTGGTAAAATTAGTGCGGTGTCTTTTTTCTCAAAAATATTGGGTTGGGGTATCTTTTCTTGTAAGTTCAATAACTTTGTACTATAAGTATAATATGCATCACAACTCAATGTTTTGTCTTAAAAGACACCGGCCTTCAAGGCATCCAAAAAATTTTGGACCAGAGTTTATTATAGAGACTTGGGTTCTATTTCGCAAAACTAACTGATAATGTTACTGAAAGCTGATAAGGTAGCTGAAAGCTGATAGATAGCTGAAATTGAAATAACTGATAAGGTGACTGATAAGGTACCTGATATCCCATAAATAGTTAAAGAATATACATAATTAGAAAATACAGAGACTTATTTTCAAATAAGGTTGTTGGACAACCTTATCAAATCAGTCACCTTATTAATGTTTACCAAACAAAATTTTCTTAGTTAAACTATCTTATTTTAGTCAAATAAGGTGAAGTCTGTATTTGGTGTTGCATTATCAGCTATCTTATAAGGTGATTTCACTTTATTTGACCAAAATAAGGTAGTTTGACTAAGAAAAGTTTGTTTGGTAGACATCAACAATGTGGGTTATAAGGTGACTGATTTAATAAGGTTGTCCATCAACCTTATTTGAAGATAAGTTACCTTATTTTCTATTTATGGATATTATATAATTATATATAGAATATCAGCTACCTTATCATGCAATTTACCAAACAGATTCTTTCAAATCAGTTACCTTATCAGCTTTTTTGATTTTAGCTACCTTATCAGCTTTCAGTTACCTTATCAGTTTTTAGTCACCTTATCAGTTCGTTTTGCCAAACAGAGCCGAGATCACCTTATAAGATAGCTGATAAGGCAACATCAAACACAACCATGACATATTTCATTCAATCAGCCAGAAACTATTGTTGTTGGGCCACACATTGCGAACTCACGAGATGTGGAAGCAGCAAATGAGTTTGATGTTGGGTTAGAGAGAGTTAACTTGGATCAATTTGGGAAATTTAATGAGGGATGGTTGGAGGCAGAAAACACTGCGGTAGACAATAAAAAAAAGAAAAGCGGACAGGCCGCATAAGAAAAATACCGAAACATTTGAAATTTTTGAGCTTGACATTCCTCCATCTATACCACTCATGGCCCACGACCTCTACAGGAACTTCGACGGTACACCATTTATCTTATTTTGTATCGTATAAGAATTTTTCTTCTCCTCATAAAGTTTATCTCGTGGCCATCACCTCTAGTGATGAGCCAAAATATTTCCATCATGAAGTTAAACACAAGCATTTGCGAGAGGCCATGCAAAAGGAGATTGATGGGTTGGAGGTTAATGGCACGTGGACTCTTGAGACTTTACCACCAGGAAAACGTGTCATTGACTCTAAATCTGTGTACAAGGTCAAATATAAGCCGTCTAGTGAAATTGAGCGCTACAAAGCGCGTTTGGTTGCTAAGTTAGCGGAAGGAATATATTTCAATGAGACTTTTGCTCCAGTTGCTACACTTGTAACAGTTCATAACATATTAGCGATTGTGGCTAAAAAGAATTAGGCAATTCACCAACTTGATGTGAATAACGCCTTTTTGCATGAAGACCTGAATGAAGAAGTTTATATGAAGATATCACAAGGATTTGCAAAATAGGCGGAGACAAGAGTATGTCGACTACAGAAGCCTTTGTATGGTTTGAAACAAGTTTCTAGGAATTGGTATCATAAGTTACACATGTAACATGGAGGCAGCAGTTCGGATATTGTGCTATCTCAAGTCTACCCTGGCCAAGGGATTTTCTTACCTTCAGATGGTGGGTTCTCTCTCAAGGTCTTTTGTGATACTGATTGGGGCACTTGTGCCTCAACTAGACTATAGAGGACAAGATATTTGATTACTTTGGGTGGTGCATCAATATCTTAGCGCACGAAGAAACTGCCCGTCATCTCCTATCATCAGCATAAGCTGAATATCGAGTTATGGCAACAACAATTAGTGAGATTTTATGGTTGCGGTGGTTTTTATGTGATCTTGAAGCACCTTAGCATGTTGCTACACCGTTGTGGTGTGATAATTAAGCTGTGGGACATATTGTGAATAATCCAATGTTTCATGAGCGTGCCAAACACGTTGAGATGGATTGCTACTTTGTCCGTGAAAGGGGTCGAATCTGGGGACATACGACCACGTATGTTGACACTAGAAATCAAGTCGCTGAGATTTTCACCAAACCATTGGGGACTGAACATCTGCGGTTTCTTATGGGCAAGTTGGACATTCATAATCTTCAGGATCCAACTTGAAGGAGAGTGGCGGAAGTGAGTCACAAAGACTTTTTTCCTTATTCATATTCGAATCAAACTAGGAAGTAGTGTCCTTGTAGAGTTCGTCTTTACTATTCTATTGTTTTTAATTTGTATAAATACTGTTGTATCAATAAGACACAACATAGTGCAGTAAATATAGATTCACATGTCTATAAAGGGATGCCTTAATCCTTCAATAAACTTACATCAAGAAACATTTTTCTCAACTTTCTTCCTTCCGTTTTACCCTCTATATTTTATAACACATTTAGAGATTTCTTAATATGTTTATACTCTAATGAAAATTTATGGTGGTGTAACAAATATCCTACTATAACCAAATAAAGAAAGCCCACAAGAATTAAACACACTTACTAACTAAAAGTATATTTCTACTATCATATCAAATTAAACCAACTAAAAGCCCACCAAGAAACTATGATAAATTTATACTACTACACCAAAGTGACCTTTCGTTCTTCCCTCCCAAATTCATGTCAAGAATCTCATTTCTTCCAAAAAATAAATAAAACAAAAACAAAATGTCAAAAGCTAATCCCTAAATGCAAACTACAGTTTAGGAGAAGGTTTGTCTTAACCAATCATATAGCAACACGTCACTTTAACTAGGAAATGGTGTGCCACTTGCTTATGAGAGCGTGAGCTACAAAAACCTTCCATAAGGAGAAATTGATATCGCTAATCATTATTACATGTTCCAGAGAAAGGTACAAGCTGCGCAGTATAGTGTACAATATAAGAAAGTCGTACATCGTGCTCCAGAAGTTGTACATAGTAGTAAAACGAAATATTATTTCGTATAATCCGAAAACAAAAAAAGGAAGAAGAGAGAGAAGAAGAGTGTCGAAGAGGGAGAGCGATCAGAGAGAAAACACAAAGAAAAGGGTCTTCAATTTTCTGATTCAGAAACACAAATTCGGATAAACCGAGCAGAAATGGAGAATGTGAAGCAAATTTGAAGGAATACAAGAGCAATGGTGAAAGAAGCTAAATTGGTTCACGGTGAAGAAGTGAAGAAAGAAAGAGCTGAAATTTCCTGATTGTTATATGTTTTCTCCTGAATCTGTATTGTTGGAGCTTCAATAGGGTCAGCAAATTTATCTTTTTGTGTTTTTTGAAGTTTAAGTTTGGTTAAAGTTTGAATCTTTATGTTCTGTTGATTCATATTTCTTGAATTTGAGCATGAAAATCTGAACTTGAAGTTTAGAATTCAAGCTTGAATGCTGTATTGAGGTAGTGCAATTGTGGGTTTTTGTTGAATTGCAGATTACAAATAAAAGTTTGGGAGGTTTTACTCAGAATTGCAGAAAGCTGTGTGAATTTGTTTGTTTGGGGTTCAGATCAATAAAGGGTTTCATCTGTATCATAGTTTTGAGTTTGGGATTGGTGTTGGAGGAGAAGTTTGTGAGAATTCGGGTTTTTGGAGGGAGTGTTAGTAGTTCAGCTGAAGGTTTGAGATCTCAGGATATGGACTCAGCTTTCCAATTGATGTAATTGGAAGTTCTGGAGATGGGTTTTGATTTGATATTGCTTATGTCATTACCAGAAGGGAGACATTTTGTTTGGAAGACAGGGTTTTTGTGTTGGAACTGAAAAACCCTAATTTAGTTTGAGGTTCTGTATCATTGTTGTTGTAGTGTTTAGTTTCTGTTTTATGGAATTCTAGTGTGGATAAGGAGTTAAACGGTTAGGAGATATGCTGCCCTCACATACACAGTCGCGTATCAATCTTGCTGAGTTGAAAGCTCAGATGGTGAAGAAACTTGGGCCCGAGAGGGCCAAGCAATACTTTTATTACTTGAATAGGTTCTTGAGTTTAAAACTGAGTAAGGTTGAGTTCAATAAGCTCTGCCTTAGGATTCTTGGCCGGGAGAATATTCCGATGCACAATCAGTTAATTCGATCGATACTGAGAAACGCTTGTACTGCAAAAACCCCGCCACATGCCGGTCACAAGGAGGATGTTTCAAAGCAAGGTACAAAGGTTAGTGGCAAGGAGATTTCTGTTGATGGTCACCAGTCAAATGGGGTCCATGCTGTTGGTTCACCGGGTTTAGCAAATGGGGTTGACATGTTACCAGTCTCACCTCGAAAGGTCAGGAGTAGTTTTCGTGATCGGAGAACTGGGGAGCGCCGTAGTGCCCTTGGACCCAACGGGAAAACTAGTTTTGCTCCTCAGCTGTCTAAAGACACTCAATCAAGTGATTTTAACGTCATTTTGGAAAATGGGGATTCAAAACCTGATATTGTGAAGCCAGTGCAGCATCATCAAGGACTCATGCATCAGACGCAGAATGAAAATGAGATACCGTCACTTGTACGGGGATTCCCAGATATGTTTGATCCTTTGCATAGAAAGGACAAAAGCGACTTGATAGTTAAAAATAACACGAAAGAGGATTCTGAAAAGAGTCCACTCCGACCTCCCCTTGGGGTACCATTCTGTTCAGTTAGCATTGGTGGGGCCCGCAGAGCTCTGCCTATTGCTAGTAGCAGTGTAGCAATCGGTGCATATAACAACGGTGCTTTGTTGGACAGTCTTACATTGAGGAAACGAATGGAGCAGATTGCTGTGGCACAGGGTCTTGAAGGGGTATCCATGGACTGTGCTAACATGCTGAACGATGGTTTAGATTCATACATCAAAAGGTTGATTGGGTCTTGTGTTGAACTTGTGGGGACCACGTCGCGGCATGAGTTGATAAATGGTGATCCCAGTAAACAACTAATTTACACAAAGCATGTTAATGGTGTTATACCAGGTCAACAATATCAGATGCCAAATACTGGCATTCATTTGGAAGGACAAGAACAGAAGATTCAGTGCGCAGTTTCCTTGCGGGATTTTAGAGTCGCAATGGAGTTGAATCCACATCAACTTGGTGAAGACTGGCCATTGTTACTTGAGAAAATATATATGCATACATTTGAAGAATAGCATGGAGCAGTGGCTTTTTTTTTCACAACTCATTGAATTGGTCCTAATGGATCGAAAGGCATTGCTTTGAGGTGTGTTTGGTTTGGTTTGGTTTGGTTTGGTTTGGATCGAAAGGCATTGCTTTGAGGTGCGACCTTTGTTTTATTGGTGATGGCCTTTCAAACCATCGTGACAACCTGATGGTACGAGTACCATTTCAAAGATTACGGGGACCAAACGGGAAATCCATTTCCATCCTGCTATTGGGCATTGGTTTTGCAGGAAAAACTCATTGTATCCATCAAGATGAGAATGCCCATATCTAGTTGTGCTGTTGTATGATTAGCATTATCCCATTGCATGATGCAATAGTCATGTGTATGTACCTTCACCATGGTTGGAATCTTAATGTTAACAACACGGTTTAACCGGTTCCTTGTATTTGTAGCTTGATTTATTACTGTGCCCCTCCCCCACAAAAAAAAGGGAGAGAAAATGTTATCTACAGCTTTCTGCAGCTAAACTGCACGGCTGAGTTTGTGCCACAGCACAGGTACTTCACTGATACTTTGCATTTAACTTTTCTTGCGAATATAGCTATTCCATATTCGGGGCTGAAGAGGTTTTCTAATGTCAGGGCAACTGGTTAATTTAGTGGCTAAATTGTTCGTTTTGATTAACTTCTCAAATGATTTTGTTACATGTTTACCTAATATGCATGTTCTCAAATAATTGATCATTTTTAAAACAGGATATCTAGTAATGGAGCAGGAAGTTTACTATTTGCTTGTTATATACTTCCCGAATCTTGTCAATGGTAAATTGTTCTTGGAAAATATGGTAGAAATACTGTGCTCTTCCTCAAATAATAAGGTATATGAATATAGTCGTTTTTCATGAATCACTCTGCATTATATTTATTATATGATCAGCTTAGATATGCACGCATACATGTGATGAGCACATTTATGTGAAGGAAATATTTATGTTACTGCAGGTTCCTCAATTTTCTAGATTATATTATCTTGGATATTGCTTTCTTATCTGAAATTCTGAATAACTGGAAGGCTTATTTAGAATAATCCAGCTTCCATGTGAAGCCGCTGCTGGTTGTGTTGTTATTCTGAATATGCGCCTTAGTAAATTTTCGGAATATAGAGATATATATTACCTATGTATCCTTGATTATCGATATGCATATTGTTACTTTGTTTACTTTACATTCATTTCTAAAAGGTCTTTTTAGGTCCTGGCCACAATGTTACAGTGTTGATATTTCAATCGCAGAGGTTCTCGATGCTTTGATGCGTGATACTAGAGTTGCTCCACATCGTGGAAACTTGTCGACTGCAGAGATGAAGGTGACAGATAGATATTGATGATGTTTACATATTATTACTTGTTTTATTGGTTCCAAGAAAAAAGGGGGGAAGCTCTGGAAAAAAAAAAGGAAAAAGAAAAGAAAGAGAAGAAAGAAAGAAAAGGTTGCATGGAAAACAAGAGCAGTTTGATGTTTATGATTACATGCAGTATATACCCTTGATCTATTTCCTGTGCAGAAAAAAGACACACAAGAGACAAATTATTTTTGTTTAGTATCTAGAGACAAATTATTTTTGTTTAGTATCTAGTGCACTGCTATTGCACGCATTTTAAGTTCTGAATATTTCATATGTTGGTAGCTATGCTTCCTGCAAGGAGGAAAAATACAAAGAGTCCAAAATATATGTAGGACCAAAAAGATTGACTAGTTGTGTCTATGCAAGGAGCTGGCAAGTAGCGACAGTTGAAGAACTGTTCTGAATGTGCGTATTATGTCCACTTCTTTGGTGGTTGGGGCTTGTGGACCGTAGTAATGAACTGGGTAAGAGTCTTTATATGTAAAGTTAGATTTCTTTTTTTCTTTTGGGTGGAGGAAATAAAGTTTGGAAGAGGTTTTTTATTTTATTTTATTTATATATATATGTTATTGGCTTTACTGTAGTGTATAATCTTATACAAACAACATTTTCTGGTAATTTTATGGTGCCTACTGATTTGGTCTCATATGGGTGATTAAAATTTACTAAAATAACGGGTAGTGCCACTGAATCGTGATTAAGTGAGGGCAAGCCTTGGCGCAACGACAAGTTGCTTGTTTGGTGACCTGTTGGTCACGGGTCTGAGGCCTGGAAATGCATTAATGAGTAAGGATGCATGTAAATACCTGTTGGCTGCATTAATGAGTAAGGGTGCACATAAATCGTTGGGTGACCTGTTGGCTCTTTGCATAGATTAATAAGGCTGCATATAAACACGCATCCTGCCCCTACCCCTGCAGAGCCAGGGAGCGTTGCGTGCATGGGTTTGCTGTTACCCATTTGATGAGAGTAGGCATTCACTAGGTCATTTGTTTCTTGTAATTTAGGTTGTGTGTAGCTGTTAATTATTTAATGTACCCTATTTATATTGTACTTTTATTCCTTCTCATCCTGTATGTGAATTTTTGTTCGTTGGTGAAGTACATTGTGAAACTAGATTAGATTAATCACATTGTTTCCCTACATCTAACGTACGTGACGGGTCCCTTATGGTTCAAAACATTATTATATGATGCCCTGTCAAGATTTTAATTTGATTGATTACAGATGACCGTCCTATAGACGGCCACATTTTCCCTTGAGTGTTTGAGCGGACATCGTTGCTGAACTGATGAATCTTTGGGCCACTCATGTTTTCCCTAAAATGTTCAAGTCAGATGCTGTTGCTAGACAGGTAAATTTTTGCTCGAGCATTTTGCTTTTGTTAGCAGACATATATACATAATATCTACTGCAATAGTTTGTTTGTCACACAAGCGTAGGTTTTACCTGATTTCTTCTGGGGACTGGTACTGGATATGTGCTGCCACCTTGGAGTCAGCATATACGATCATAAGATGCTGCATGAAACCCTCTTCTTATTGTGCTTATACTTACTCGCGTAATCATATAACAGAAAGTATCATGGATGCTATTTTTCAGGCCTTCGTAATTTAACCTCTTAATCTGGTTCGACATGCTCTAAGGTGGTCTTTCAACTGTTTGTTTGTCTTGAACTTGATTCAGTTGATTGCAGCTTTAGCTTTTTCCTTATGAGGGATGGTGTCTTGTACTATTTATGACATCAAAAGATCGTCAACTTAACATCTTATTCCCGTCCAGATTTTTACCCGTGCGGTTTTCCTTGCTTCTGTAATATTATAGTGGGCCCTGATTTTGCTACATAGGTGATTTTTTTTTGTTGTTGTCGTCTTTCTGTTAAGTGCTGAAGTTCAGAGAAAGTAAGATGAGTTGTTATGGAATCTTTGGAATATTGGCAAAATATGCTGAAAAATAGAGAAAGTTTCAAAAATAGCATTTGAAGATTTTTTAATATCAGTGAAGAGACGCTGACCAACTTATTAGACATGTAACTTAAGAGAAGTTGGAACAACTTTTGCAAACATCAAAATCTTTGGAAGCTGTTGCAAAATCCTGTAAGTTGTCATAGGGTGAAACGAATAAGTGACCGAAAGTATTACTGTTATAATTATGATATCCTGTCTTAGTTTTTGCTTTTTTACCATGTTTGTTCCAATTGTAATCCAGGTGATGCTGCAAGATATACTACAAGATCGTGTTGGCAACACTATCTCAGCTTTCGTCAGATATCCTGGTATCAATGCAATATCTCAGACAGAATCTCAATTGCGTTTTACATATGCAAGAGAGGAAATACAGTAGTCAGAAATCATTACCGACACACCGGTTCAGTGATGCCGCATTCTCAGTGTTGCATATTTATGGTGCTGTATTCAAGGCAATCTCAAGACTTGACAAAC